>OLMU01005686.1:0-12325 GCA_900291995.1 Licmophora abbreviata | reverse complement strand
AGCGATTAGGCCATCGCTCTTCAAGATCGCTCCTTCGTAGAAATCAGCGTTGATTCAGTACCAGACAAGCTTGGAACTTCAACCACATTCATGCCATCAATTTCGAAACAACAAAACAGTTTCTTGTATCATAGCAACCATGATGGCGACGATGCAGCTGATCCCCGGGCGGTTACTGCCTAACTGGCTGATAAGCAGTCTACTGCTGTACCATGTAGTCGCCTTTGTACCTCACAAAGCGCCTCGAGGCTTGGCGCAAGCTCCATTTCGCTCCCACTGGCGGCAACGACACCCGCTATACGTTTCAGTGTCCTCCCCCCTTGATACCGCTACAGTCCCTGACATGTCCCTGCTGCAGTCTGCACAAGCCAGCAGCAGCTTCTGCTTGGAGGAGATGACGAACATTCTACTAGACTCCCAGAAACACCCGGTCGGGTCCTTGTCGTACGATGTCTTGGACGCCGCGTTTCCTGTCTTGTACGCGTGGGCCAAGACCCACTGCCCGATGGGAGCCCAAACAGCAGAGCGAGTACTGACGAGACTTGAAGGCGAACTTGACATGGGAAACACCAAAGTGCAGCTTACCAACAAGCATTACGCCGTGGCCATCGATGCGTGGGCCAAATCGGGACAAGTGAATGCTGCGCAGAAGGCAGAAGGCATTTTGACGCGGTTGGAGAATCAACCTCGTTCAAACGGGAGGGGCAGTCCCAACCGAGTCGTGTACAATTCCGTTCTAAATGCCTTTGCGCAAGAGGGAAAGGTGAAGGATGCGTTGCGACTGTTGGAGCGTGTGCCGCAGGATCAAGTGACGGTGAAGGAATACTCCGTAGTGTTGGCTGCTCATGCTCGTGCGGGACAAGCACGACCGGCGGAGGCCTTGTTGCAGCGCATGGTGTCGGATGAAACCATGCCGCGTCCCAACTTGATTTCGTACAACTGTGTTTTGGATGCGAATGCGAAGAGTGGAAAGAAGGGAGCTGCGGAGCGAGCTGAGAGTATTCTGAATGCCTTGCTAGAAAACTCCAAGTCTGACCCATCGATGGCTCCGGACGGGCGCAGTTTTGCCTGTGTGGCACAAGCCGTAATCAAGAGCGGAGCTCCTGATAAGGTCAAACGTGTACAGGCAATCCTAGACCAGGCCCGGTCTCATGGAATTACTATGGATGCGTATCTGCAAAACATGTTGTTGGAGGCATGGAGTGTCGACGGCGATGCGAAAAAGGCTCAATCTCGACTGGAACAAATGGAACAAGACGGCGTGGCCAATGTGGTATCTTACAATACTGTTCTGAAGGCATGGAAAAATAGTCGAACCAAGGATGCAGCGCGACAAGCCGAGGCGATCCTCGAGCGAATGGAGGAGCTCGGACTCGCGGATGTGTTTACATACAGCAGTGTGGTGAGTAGTGATGAATGCGTTTCACATATTTTGGGCTCCCAGCGATCTTCTCCACTCATCGAGCTTGCTCTCTCCGCTCAACAAAGATTGACTGCTATGCTAAACAGAGACAAAGAGGATCAGCCGGAAAGGCTGAACAGTTGCTCGCTCGTATGATCGAAAAGGGGCAACTGGGACACTCGAACGTCAGGCCTAATACAGTGACTGTCAACAGCGTGCTTGACGCCCTTGCCAAGTCCGGAGAAAAGGGCGCCGCGGCGCGTGCAGATAAGCTCTTAGCAAGCATTGAGAACAGCCAAGAACCGTCTTTGGAGGGCGTTCGTCTCAACGCTATCAGCTACACGTCAGGTACGTTTGCCCTTGTGTGCAGGTATGTAGGGTCGGCAACCGAGAAGGCACACTCAAACCGTCCATTCTCTCCTGTCCAGTGATTGATGCATATGCTAAAAGTGGAGAACAGAACGCTGCAAGTCATGCAGAAGCGATCTTTCAACGAATGGAAGAGGCGTATGCCAAGGAAACGATGCCGCCAAACCCAATGGTCGTACTTTTAGCACTCGTGTCAATGCCTGGGCTCAGAGTGGAAAGCCCGGAAGCGCGGAGCGGGCAGAATCGTTGTTGCTCGAAATGGAAGATGCATATAGAAACGGCGAAACGGATATTGTCCCATCATGTGTGACCTACTCAATTGTCATGAACGGGTAAGAAACGTAGAGGAAGAAGTAGTGAGCCTGCAGATGAAGCGTGCGTCATTTCTCATTGTCTGCTGTCTTCACACTTCAGGTGGGCCAAGTCTGGTGCACGAGATGCGGCGGAGAAGGCAGTGGAAGTCTTCAATCGTATGTGTGACATGTACAAGGCTGGAAATGAGAAAGCCCGACCGAGCTTCTTTAGCTATGTGACTCTAGTGGACGCAATAGTGAAGAACGGCGGAATCGGAGCTGCTCAGCGTGCAGAGGACATCCTCCTGGAAATGTTGGAACGTTACGAGGCCGGCAACCAGGATCTCAAACCTAACGCGAGGCTGATCACGACCGTCATTGACTGCTGGGGGAAGTGCGGTGTCCGGAACGGTGGTGAGAAAGCCGAAGCTCTCCTTAACTGGATGATAGACACGTACGAGTCCAGCGGTGACATCGACTTTTTGCCGAATGAGATTACGTTTTCGGCATCTGTCAATGCGTGGGCGAAATCTCGGCGGTTTGGAAAGGCTTATAGGGCTAGATCAGTTCTTCAGAAGATGATCGATCTGCGTGAAGCTGGAAAAATCGAGAGTGGGCCGAGCGTTGTTGTATACACAAGTGTCATCAACGCCTGTGCCTACACGGTAGGGGACCCGGGTGAGAAAGCGGATGCAATGCAGATCGCCGCGAACACCTTCAATGAACTCTGCAGCTCGGACTATGCAGCTCCAAATCATGTGACGTACGGATCGTACATTACGGCATGCCGAAACCTCTTGCCGCAGGGCGAGACAAGAACGCGAGCGCTCGTGCAACTGTTCCATAAGTGCTGTCAAGACGGCCAAGTGAACGATATTGTGATTCGAATATTGAAGGGTGCGCTGACAGCCGAGCAGCTCGAGGATGCTGGACTTGGGGGCGACGCCAGCGCCGGTTCGCTCCCAGATGAATGGAGATGCAATGTCGACGAACGAAGACCGAGAAGGAAAATGGCGACTCATCCTAGGTACTGATTGATAAACTACTAATTATGATAGCGGAGTTATCTGACTCTCTCGATTCGTTCAGTGCCCGTGCAGTGGGCATGGGAAAGCACTTCGCAAGGCAGGATTTCATTCCACAACGGCAAAGATCTCACGCCAAATACTATAGAAAGTGCATTCATAGGAAGCAACAGGAATCCACGAGGTAAGAGCGAATTCAAACAAGAAGATTATAAACGGTCACACGAACACGACCAAAACTTACATTGTAGACATTGGTATTCTCGCCGCTCCGCTCCAAGTACTCGCGATCAATGAGTGTCTCTATACGGCGCTTGATAACTCGAGGGGCGGGTTTGAAAAAGGCCAGCTGTGACAAAACCTCCGCAATGAGTTGCTGGTGCTGCAGGGTTTTTCGCGCCTTCATAATTCTAACAATGGCAGCCTCGATGGCAATCGTTCGGTCCTCCGCAACTTTCTTGTTGTTGTGCGATGCGTCCAGTGAAGCCATGGGGATACGAATTTTGCGCATATTGCTGGAAAACTTGGGGTTAGCCTTGAACGAATCTGTCGGATTGATTTTGTTGCTAGCTGGCGACTTGCTAATGACCTTGTACTTTCCGCAAGACAGTGAGTGCATAAGAGGCTTCAAGATGGATTCTTCCAAGTTGAGATTCTCCCCAAGCTCTTCAAATGTCATGATTTTCCCGCCATTGAATGCATTCAACGCTACCGCTTGCAACGTCGTTACTTGAAGGTCGTAGCTTTTCTTCCCAAATGAGGCTCGCACAGATGCATTCCCAAGCGAAAAGACCCAGGTTAACTTTCGCTTCTGATGTTTGTTGTCGTGCCATTCCTTGAAGACTTCCATCCAATTAGTCATTTCCGGAGTCAGCGTCACTTCGGGACTCTTGTGCGTCGGCCAGAAACCAGTAGTCAACACCTGCACTCCAAAGTCAAGCTTCGAGTCCTGCTGTCTCATTCGCTGCTCAAACTCGGTTCGTTGGTCGCTTCCAACCGCCAGATCATTCAGCATGCCTTCCATCTTGGATGTAAAATGAGTGCCGCATTGCATTTTCAGCTTGGCAATCATGACCTTCTCAGCATCGTCGCTTGCCGACCGCTGATTGAGCAACCGCTTGGCGAGTTGGTTTCGGTAAATTTCGGCAAACATGTCCTTATCCGTCAAGTACGAAAACAGCTGCACAACGTTGTCGAGATTCTCTTCCACTTCCGACTCGCTCAACTTCTCGCCGCCGCTCTTGAGCACACGATCGCAAAACGTCGACATAAGTTCCGCACTCGAGTATTGGCCGACCTGTTTGTTCATTACTTCGACAAATGCATCCTTGAGCGCCTTCTGGAACAGCGAGTGACCCGAGAAGTCGGTCTTGACAACTGCCAGATACTTCTCGTGCAGTGCAATGAGACTCTTTACAAATTTCGGATCGTCGTTCTTGTCTTTCTCGCCACTGTCCAATCGCGCCTGTCGTTGGTGAATGATATCATTGCCCATGTTGGAAATGAAAGCTTGCACGATCGTAGCCATCGGATTCAAACCATTCTCCAAACGAGAAAAGAGACGATACATTCGCTGCAGGTCTTCCGACTTGTCGTTTGCCAAGAGTACTTTACAGCCGGAACCTTCCTTCTCCAGCAACGTCATCTCGACCTTTTCCAAGATTTCTTCTTCACAGGCCTTGAGCAACTTGGATTCCGAGGCGGGATTGAGATAGTCTCCCACACGCACACGCTCTTCACTGAGCGCCACTTCGGCCTTGATAAGATAATCTGGCGTTGAGTCTGTAGCAATCCACTCTTGCCGCTTCTTGACGTAAAACTCTCGCGTCGCCACCAAGAGCGGCTCTTCCAAGTCGGCGCTGTACGCCTCGAGCGATCCCATCCCCATACTCTCATAGAGTTCCACAATACTCTTGATGAGTGTCTTGTCGACAATCTTGCCTTCGCGCTCTTCGTTGATAAGATCAAGAATGGCTGACGTAGTGTCCGCCTTCATTTCATCGTAAATGTGCGTCCGAAAACTGCGCAGTCCAGCTTGACTGAGAGTGGGGAGACTGTGGTGCTTGACATAGTAGCGATCGAGGTATGTAAAGAATTTCTTGAGCCACTTGTTCATGATTTGATGGTTGGACCATCGGTGCTGAAGCTCTCGCAAGAGAATAGTACCGCCTTGGCCCGTCTTGTCGCGCAGCGAAGGAAGGACTGTGGATGTGAGGTAGTTCTCAATGGTCTCTCCGTGCCGTTGGTAGAGCTCGCGGGACCAGTTGTAGGGCGACCGCTGTGTGCACATGTCATAGCACGTTCTGTATGAACAAAGAGAGTGTTTTGTGTGTTGGTAAGTGCGTGAATACACATTTCCATCTTACGGTACCAGCTAGCTCGATTGTTCGAGATCCGAGTTGAGTCGCCAGAACACAGAACTTACGTGTAGGTGGAGACATACTCCTTCGGCCCAAAGACGTTAGTTTGTCCCGCCTTGATTCCATTGTTGAGCATATCTTCGAGTCTATCAATAGCCTATTCGTACCAGGATAAGCGAGGAGGAGAGAGGGGGTGCCGATGAAGTATGACAATGTTCACGAGATTAGGAAGGCTGTGAGTACGAGCTCTTTCAGTAGTTAAACCCGTCGTCCCCTGGCGCAATCCCAAAGGATTCCTGTCCGGTTGCGCGAAGCACCCGTTCTCGTCGTTTTCTCGGTCCGTTTCTTGCCACTCACCTTGGGTTTGATTTCATTATCCCATCCCTCCTCGAGAGGAATGATGCGTTGACCGGGAGGGGCTTGAGCTGCCATTCTGGGGACACACAAGAACAATCCGGCACGGCGAGAGGGATATCGAATGATGAAAAGCCGTGATGGTACAACCGCTACGAGTCCTACGAGAAGTGGGTCCGCGCACTCACGTAGAACTCAATACTGTGGTCTACGAGACGAAGATTGATCATTTTCATCCAAATCACGCACAATTTTAGAGGGAAAGTCCGACCAAATCTCTGGAACCTGCCTGGAATGAATCAATGACACGATAGACGTGGAATCCACGTGGAGTTGTACCATCACAAGATCCACTCACAGCTTCCCGCGCACCGTCGCGCAGTTTCGAAATTCAACGAAGATTTCAGAAATCTGTTGTAGAATCCTACGTATTGCCAGTACTCAGAATTCCAAAATTGAGTTCCCGAATTCTCTCCAGCTGTTGCGATCGATGCGCTGTCGTCGTCGGATGAAGACCTACAATTCTCAGTGTCGATGAAGTAAGTGAACTGCAAAGACCGCCATTGGTTGCTACAAGACAACACACTACTGTCCGGTACTGAACGTGACGTTAGACCGTTCCATCATGACTATGCGCTCGCTGTTTTCCTTGACAGCACTCTCGTGCTTGACAGCGTCCGCCTCGGCTTTCTCGCCCATTTCTACCTCTGCTACTACTACTGCTACTCGTTATCGCTCTTCTTCTGCGCTCTTCATCTCCTCCTGGGGCACCAAGGGTCCTCCCTCGAGATGGCAGAACGCCCCCAAAAAGAAGGTCAATCCCGAAAAGGACATTCAAGGATACATTCCCGAACCAGAAGCCGTGGACGCTCGCATCAATCTTGAGGGCACCATCTTGATTAGTGGCTTGGTAAATTCCAATGAACGCACAGATCAAACCATCTTTGACTTGATCAACAGTGAAGTGAGTGCCTACGAGTACGACAAGATTGTTGCCTTTGTTGATGATGTCAAATTCAGCAAGAAGCGACTCTTGAGTCGTCATGCGCGCTATACGGGTCTCTTGGACAAACTGGACTTCAAGGAAGCGACGACTGCGGGAGCATTGCCCACTGTCGAACAGCTAGATGGTGTGGCGGGATGGGTGGTCTATCTCGAAGGAGAAGGCATGGTGGAAAAGGTCAAGGAGGTGGCGGACACTGCCAGTAAAGCCAAAAGCGTGCAGAATGTCGCTTTGTTGTTGACTGGTGCCTCCGAGTTGGATCGTGCTGCCTGTCAAGAGGCTGTCGATGCCTTGAAATCGACCGGACGTGACGATTTGGACTTCACCTTGGTGGCCGTCGGAGAGCTTGAAGATACTGCGGAAGGGAGTGTGCCCTACCGCTTTATGGAGTTTGACGGCGAAACGAGCATCCCCAAGGATGCCAAGTTTTCGCGAGTCGAATCCCTTCGAATGGTGACGGAACTGCTCCAGTTGGACTGCGGTAAAGGCAAGTGTTTGAGTTTTGTTGAAGTCAAGGATACCAAGGACCCAGCGCACGTGCTCATCAAGGGACTGCGAGCGGCTGGATATCCGCGGCCTTTGGAAGTCGATCACATGGTTCGGATTGGGGTGGAGGTGAGCAAGCAAACACAGGTTTCATGTTGTTTGTCATTGGAACTCGGCGTCCTCTCTCACACAATCTCCTTGTCTACTTCTTTTTCTAGGCTTATGAAAAGGCCATTGCCGACTTTAAGGAGGCCAATCCGTACGACGAGACCACGTCCGACAATTGGTGGGAGGATGAACGGTTCTTGAAGAACATCAAGGACCGTCAGGTCCAGCGCGAAGAGCGTCAAGAGGAAGTCGCCAAGGACGCTCGTACAGAGGAGATTGAAGCTGTCGCCAAGGACTGGGCGAAGCGAGAGTACTTTCGTCAGAGTATGGACGGGACCATGAAGGATAAAATGACCGAAGAGGAGTTTACAAAGAGTGTGTGGGATCGTGCTTTGTTCGAAGGGGACCTCAAGTACCGGCAGATGAAGGGTGAAGTCTTGGATGAAGATAATGAACTGGCGGATTTCAAGATGAAGCAAGATAAGAAAAAGAAGGCAATGTTGAAACGAGCCAAGGCGGAAATGGCGGAGATTCTGGATGCGGAAGATTTGGGGGGCAAGGACCTAGAGGAAACGTTGGCGTCTTTGAAAGCAGAAGATGACAATACAAGCGATGACGAGTAAGCTGTTGCCGCAGTAGTCTAGTTGGTTGTGCAAACTAAGATTACTACTGAGATATCATGGAATACGGCGTTAGAAGGGGCAGTTGACCTTCAAGAAATAGAAACGGGGTTGCATTCATTGTGTTATTCACTGATGGCACTGTTGCGAGCTCCGAGCTCCATGAACTCACGACTGGCGGGAAACCACGTCATCAGGCTTTCCCCCAATGACGACCACCGAACGTTATCAAACATCGAACACAACCCACCATGGCACCATGGCCTCCAACGTTTCTGCCGAACGCGGCGCTTCGAATGTAGCAGCACTGGCCGTGACAACTGTTTTGGCAACGGCCGTATCGTTATTTGCCGGTCAGTTTCTCTATGGAAAGTCCAAAAAGTGAGTAGCACTCTACAAGAAAGAAAGTTCAAATTTCGAAATTCAAGTGCGAACTAGAATTGATGAACCCGCACTGTCTGTCTACTTTGGTTGTATTGACTCGACTCATTTCATCCTCGCCACTCTGTCCATACACTGCTCCATCATCATTCTCCAGCTCTTCTTCTGTTGAACAAGTCCCCTCTTGTCTTGCCGAGCTTCCAAAAGACAGTCGAAAGCTCCTCCAGGACCATCTTGACGATACTTCCGACGATGCATTGATCAAACTTGTTCGCCAATTAGTCTTTTGGCAGGAGAAGCAGCGCCTGGACGACACGGAAGTGTCTCTTCTCATAACGCGTCTTGTCAGAACAGCCACATGGCGCAAACGCCGCTCTGCAAGTAGTAGTCCTACAACCTATCAAGTCCCCAAAGTCCGCTTTGGCAAGACCGAACTCCAAATGCCTCGAATCACATGCGGTGGTATGCGCTTTCAACATACGTGGTGTCCCGATTACCTTCCGATCAGTGCCAGTACCCAGAAGGTCCTGCAGAGTGATTCTCAAAGCAACATGATTCAAGTCGTGAGGGAATGCTTGTCGTATGGGATCAATCACTTTGAGACAGCACGCATGTACGGAACGAGTGAGGTACAATTGTGCCATGCACTCGCGTTCTTGATGGAAGAGGGAGAAATTCAGAGAGGCGACTTTATTCTGCAAACAAAACTTCCGACAGTGGCCACACGGAAGGAGTTTGAAACGCACTGGAACCGATCGTGGAAGATCTTTTCTACATTGGGTTACATTGATCTCTTGTCCTTTTGGGTCGTCAGCACGCCGGATCAGGTCGATTGGGTCTTGAGAGATGGTGAGGATACCATCATGGGTGCAGCTCTCGAGTGGCAGAAGCAGGGATTCGTCAAACATATTGGATTTTCGACTCATGGAACTGCCAAAAACATTATGAAGTTGGTCAACTCCGAAAAGTTTTCTTATATCAATCTACACTATCACTATTTTGGAAGCTATCATGCCTCCGGAACCGACGATACAGTAGGAGGGGCTGGTAACTGGAATGTCGTTCAACGAGCACTGGAATTGGACATGGGCGTATTCAACATAAGTCCATTGGACAAGGGCGGCAAGCTCTATGCCCCTTCCAAGATCGTCGCAAGTACGATTGGGAGCAAGCTGTCACCGATTTCGTTTGCATTGCTGCATCTCTGGAAGACGGCTGGTATACACACGGCTTCGGTGGGCTTTGCGCGGCCGTCTGATGTGGACGAAATCATGGAAGCAGTGCGTCTTTACAACAATGAAGAGCAATATGTTGAAGATCTCGAAGCGGCGGAGCAGCGTCTGCACCAACTTCAGGTGGACAAATTGGGACAGGAGTGGGTCGACAAGGGACTCTTGAATCTACCGGATTGTTTCGATGAAAGCACGGAGTTGACCCTTCTCGGACATGTCCTTTGGCTTCATAATCTCGTGTCGGCATTTGGAATGCACAGCTTTGCCAAGGCACGATACGCTCCCTTGCTAAAGGTCAAGTACAGCCGAAAGAAAAGTTTCGAAGAAAATGCCAGGGCCATGTACGTTGTGTGTTGTTGTTCTTGTCGGTAGGACTCTTGTTTTCGCGTGATACTCATTCAGCTTACATTGACAATGGAACAATTTACAGGAACCCGGGTAATTTCGGTCGTTCCTATGTTCCTGGCAAGGACTATTCAACAGCCCTCGCCAAACACTACGATCCTGCACTCGCCCTGCAGAAACTGCAAGAGTGTCACGAGTGGTTGAGCAGCAGCAGCATGGACATACCACCGGATTGGGATGTCGCATATGACTTGACTACGTGGCACGAGTTTCCCGACACCAACCGTATGAGCATGACTGGTGTCGTGCTGCAGAACGTGACTGGGGGGATTCTTGGAATTGGAGGAGGGCCTAGTAGGGAGAGTGCGGCCTATGCAGTTGCACTCCGTGAAGCACTCCAGTTACAATACGACTGAATTGTCTAATATTGCTCTACACCTAGGTTCACTAGGAAAACAGAGAAGGAGTGAGGTAATTTAGTTAGGCCTAGTAGTACGAATGGGATCGATGATGCGTTGATGGCCTTTCCCAACTTTGAAACCCTCGCTAACATTACACTTGATCTCTGCCATCTTGCATCTTGAGCTGTGAGTCGAGGGAGTCAATCAGTCGAACGATTCGAACGTCGTGAGTCGAGTCGAGTCACTCGACTCACCCGGATCATTGGTCCGCGCCGCGACACATTGAACATGCACATCGCCACCTCAAAACTAACGACCATGGCGGTGGTGTTTCTAACGGCCCTGCTGGCCTCTTGTATGGCTCGAGTAGCCTATTTCTTGCTACTCTCAAGTCTTTTATTATCATTCGGAGTGTACATGGGCTGGATTCAGCGTTGGATATGGATTTTAATTGAAAAATTCCTCTCATTTCTGCTAAACGGTGCTCCAGTGACAATTGGCAGTCTGGAAATTGACTGGTGGCGAGGACACGTCCTGGCCACAAACTGTGTCGTTCATACGCCTTGTCGTGACATTTACAAGTGGGATTCACCTCTCATTGTGCGGGTGGGTCGTTGCTACCTGGAAGTCGACACAATTGGCTACCTTCTCGACCGAATTTACTATTTCTTCGAAACTCCCAAGGTGGACATTTATACGGCAGAATTCAGTGACATTCAAGTATTTGTAGAGAGACGGCAACACGTTTTTAACTTTTACTTGCTGGATTCAATGGTGGAATTGCCGGATCCAAAAGAGCTTATGGCCAAGGAAGAAGAAGAACAAGTCAAGCAACAAAGACGGGCGACGCGTAGTGGCAAGCGAGGGGAAGGGGGCACTCCATTACGCGCCAGTCTGCAAGCAGAGACGGCATCACGCTCCTCTTGCGACACACCCTCTGCTGACTCTCCTGTAAGAGAGAATAACGGCACGACATCTGCTTCCAGTAGCAGTAATAGCAGCGACAGTGCTACTTCGGAACAAAGGCAAGCACAAGAGATTGTCGACCACTTGTTTCAGAGTCTCAAGTCCATTGGCCAAGCCGCCCAGCGTGGCGGTTGGAAGGGCGCCTTGTTTCAACAACGCGAAACGCTCACACAGACATTACAACAATTCCAGCAAGAATCCAAAAAGGTGGATGCCATGCAAGAGGGTGTGAGAGTTATACGACAAGTCGGTGAGAGTATTGCAAAACAACCCTTGCGGGGGGTGGAAGTGCCGGTTCCCAAGAGACGGGAAGATGAGGAGCCCCCACCGAATGTTCGAGTGGGGCGGGTGGTAGTCAAGGAAGCGAGAATCTTTACCAGAGACAATTGGGATGGTGTTGCTGAAAGTTCGGTGCCATCGGAAACGTCATCGTCGTCGTCGTGGAACAAGCCGATTTGTCTTGAGTCCGTCGTCGTGCGAGCATCGGAACTCTGTCCGCCAATGTCGTTGCTGGATGAGAATGGCCTCCCAGCAATCTATCAGCCGCTTGATAAAGTGGTGGAGGTCGTTTGGAAGAGACTACTGTCCTCTATGGCAAAAAGCCAAACGGGGCGACTGTTCAACACGGCGCTCGGCGAGGTATTGGGGTTTATGAAGCTGTCTCGGAAGAATGACGGCAGTGAAGGCATCAGATGATGAGGCGAGAAGGGGGAGCACAAATGTGATCCGTTTGTGTATTTAGGACTTCATGCGCGACGACTGTCAGCCGATCAGCCGACGATTGTCCGCCTTTAACTCCTTTGTACCACTACCGTTGTAGGTAATAGAAGGCGATGACGACCGTGTGTGACGAGAGTGTTCCTGGTCAACGTGGGAGTTCATTTCGCGACTCTTGGCGATCGAGTGGTCGAGCCCAATCGTGGGGCTTCATCTTACTGGCTGCATGCTCTTGACCAATCAGTTTTCACCAGTGGTCACTA
>OLMU01005675.1:0-18790 GCA_900291995.1 Licmophora abbreviata | reverse complement strand
ACCGGTGCAGCAGATGATAGATGATGGATAGCAGCCACTTATTCTCTAACCCGTCTTGCTGACAGTTGATAGCTACGGTGTCGGTGAGAGCTACGACAGGGCTGCAGCCAATGATGAGAGCTCTTTCTATATTAGCTACGATAGCTCTTCCGTTTACCGGTTACGGAAGCCCGGCAGTGGAGCCTCGAATGTCTGACGTCATTTGCGAACTCACGGCATCACATTCGGAAGAGGCGCCAAACGCGACAGGCGCAACAAAGCGACGCCGAACTATGAGACGATGGCAGTTTCAAGTTCCCTTTCTCGAGGAGCCTTGGACGTTGTACTCGTACACCCCCCACGGTACCGACACTCTCAACTCTTCTGACAATTTCAGGGCCAGAAAGTGGCATTCCGCTAGCCGATTGACCTCCAGATTACACAGGTAGAGGCTCACCATTATTTTCAATCCTCTATACTTTCGAAACATTCTAGTTTGTCATGATTTGGCTAGTAGATTTGCGGTTTCGCCCGTTTCTCTTGGTTTCCTTGCTGCTGCGTGCACCGATAGCATCCTACTCATATTCGCCTGTTCATCGAGTCGTCGTGGTGGGAGGGACTCATGGAAATGAGTACACGGGCGTGTGGTGCATCAAGGCGCTCGAAGCGCAGCGCGATGCCTATGAACAGCGATATCCCTCGCTCACTCTCACGACACTCCTAGCGAACCCCGAAGCTCATTATGCAAACAAACGCTTCATTGATACGGATCTTAATCGAGAGTTTCACTTTGACAAGTTATGTCCAGTCGACAATGATGAATCCGCACAAGTCGTGCCTCTACAAACTATTGAAGCATCCAGGGCACGAGAGCTCGATGAATTGTTGGGTTCCAAATGCGATCATGACGACGATGATGAAATCGATGTCGCTATTGACTTACATTCGACCACCAGCAACATGGGAATCACGGTTATCATTCCTGAAGGCGACGAACTCATGGCGCAGGCTGCGGCCTACGTCAAACAGTCTTGTACACACCGAGAATGGCCGGTTCGGTGCTTGATGCACTCGATACCGGAACGCCTTCATCGACCGAATCTATCGTCAGCGGCCAAACATGGCTTTACTATTGAAGTTGGGCCTGTACCGGTGGGCTTGTTGCGGCACGATGCGGTCGAGAAAACCGAGTGTGCCTTAAAGGGGTGTTGGACTTCTTGCAGAAGCGCAATGAGGATCCAGACAGTATTATGAAATTTTTGGAGCAGTCGTATCCACAGGGAACTGTGCCATGCTTTCGAACAGCACCGGCGAAACGAACGGGTGAGATCTCGGGCAAGCTTTCGTGGCCGTGCGATCCCGAGAATCCCAACTTCCCTGCGCTCATGGTTCATAAGTCGTTGCAAGACCGAGACTTTCATATACTGCGAACGGGCGATCCCTTGTTCGTCGGACTGGATGGGTCTGAAGTTCCTTACGAAGGATCTCACGGTGAGGAAGTGTATCTCATCTTTGTAAATGAAGCAGGATACTACTACGAGAGTTCAGGTACAGGTATTGGTGTGGCGGTCGCATCGCAATTCGACTTCATGGATGGCTTGCTGGTGGACGATGCCGTCGAAAAATGTGCCGACGAGCTGAGCACGAGCCATTCATTGGAGTAGCAGAGGACACCAATTCAATTTCGAACCGCCGCCGAACAAAACTTTCCAATGGTGACTATGCCAAGGGGGCGCTCGCCAGGTACTCACTCCGTCAAATCATCACAAGATAAAAGGACACAGTGTGCTCTATCCAGACAAACCTAACCTACACGAAAGCTACAGCACTTCTAAGAAGATCCATAACACTTCTAAGATGCTTACAGGTATATGTCTTATTCAAACTGATCCACCAATTCCTCCAAGAAAGCCGTTGCTCCGGGCGTTCGCGCAAAGTTATTCACTACTACCTTCCAGTTTTGTGGGCTCATCCAGTCTAGAATATCAGCCTCCATGGCGTCATCATTAGCATGCTTTAGAAGCAAGGATAAAACAGTTCTATCCCACACATGAATCTGATGGACGAGCAAGGAAATATCCTCTCCTTGTCTTGCCTCAAATACGGGTTCCGGTTCCAAGAAGCTGCGAACGACAAAGTGCATGTCTGCCGGCAAAACGTTAAGACGGCTCGTCTCCGGATGTTGAAACGCGAGATTTGCACACTCCTTGTCTTGTCGACAGCTAGCCAGAATGTGAACTTTGATGAACAGCATGACGAGGAAGGGCAACAGAACGCCGTCTTCAGCTTCTATTTCGATTCCCCCGATTTCGCCAAGCGGGTCGTAGTAGCTTCGCCGCGGACCAAAAATCCAGTCGCCTGGACGATAGTCTGAAACCGATCGACTGGAAGCAAGTATGGAACAAAACAAAAAGGAGAACATCTCCATGGCTTCGTCCAACTTGTTCATTGCCAATAGTGATGGCATGTCCTCAGCGGCATGCAGCTGAGATATACACCAGCGAATTTCTGGAGGGCAGTCGTTGTCTGGCGACAAAAATAACCGTGTATGCTCAATAGAATACTCGAGAGCCACAATGTTCCTGGGCGGAAGACGTGGTGAATCGTGAAAGGACCATTCCAGCGCCCTGTTACGCTGCATTCCGGCTCCTGCTATGGAATAGAGTTGGACGACGCTCTGATGAAGGCGTTCACGCTCGCAAAGCTTTTTCCGTTTCTTAAGCTTTTCCAATTCAACCCAATGCATTCCAATATTGAAGCACTCGTACTTCTCTTGTTCCCGGTGTTTGGCTTGACATGTTGGGGAGCAACACCACACAACGCGACAGAGTGGACATGGCTCCCAGCCATCCCGGAGAGCTTCGGATGCTAGACAGGACAGCGAGCAGATAATGCAGACATGCTTGTGACCATCAGGGCCCCACAGAACTTGTCGAGTCGTTCGAATGTCCGGGTCACGGGGAGAAGCCTCTGTTTTGCTGCTGGTGGTCGCCATGGTGGCTGATGAGTCTTGCATGAGGCTGAATTCATTCGTCCGAATTCAGGAATCTAATTTGCAAAGTTCTCCAGTGAAAGAGGCTCAGCGAGGTACGACCAAGGTAAACCGTCCCTTCGTCTATAGCCTTTCAGGCTACTAGTAGCGGATGGGATCTCAGTCAAGAGAACGACTGGGAACGGAGAATTTTCTCCATGCCACGGCGCCATGACCAAACTCTTCGGGTCTACTTTGAACATGTATTTTTGGTATTCATAAATCTACCTGGTATTTTGCTTTCGGCGGTTGGCTTTGGGGTTCGCATACGACGTCATCACGAGCTCGGATAAACTTTACCTCGTGAATTGTTTTATCAACCTACGTCCCTGAGGATAGCGTTGTTTCCTGGGGTTTTTCCAAAACTGCAAGTTGTGTTCAAGCGAGACAAACCATGGCGACGAACCGACTTGCTTGGTGCGGCGTTGCGGCTCCTCTGGCGTTACTGCACTGCGCCTCATGTTCCGCACAGTCCTCCTACAGCGACTTCGACCCTCAGTTTCCCGGGCTGCGGCACCCCCAGCCCAGCACTGCTGCGTCGGACTGGTCCGCTCCCCTGCCACAGAACCTCCCGTTGTCCACTCCTTTTTCTTCTACTGTCTCTTTCTACTCCGTTGGCGATGTCCCTTACTCGCCCATGGAGTCCTGTATGATTCCTTATGAGCTTAACAAACTGCTCGCCTCCGAAGCTCTGTTTTTGATACACTTGGGAGACATTAGGGACGGCAAACCATACAGTGACGGCACACCACGCGAGTGTCCCCGAGCGCTCTACGACGGCATTGCATCTCTCTTTCAAGACTCTCCGGTACCTACATTCTTTTTGCCAGGAGACAATGGATGGCTGGACTGCGCGGATGCAACAGAAGCGTACGGGTTTTGGAAAGAGTTCTTGCTGGATTTTACAGAAAGCCGAAGCTTTCCAACACCGATACACCGGTGGGCAGACTTTCCAACAAATCAACTCCCGCGATCGTCGACACGGTTCGAGCTCTTTTCCTTTTTGTACAGCTCGGTCCTGTTTGTCTCGGCTAGTCTTCCCGGTCAAGGGCGCGATATGGATAATGAGTGGACTCCAAAAGACTCATTGCTGCTCGACTCAGCCGCATGGGTGCAAGACAATCTGGAAGCTTTTCAGAATCAATATGGAGCTGTCGTTTTGTTTGGGCACTCTAGCTGGGCTACCAACAACCTCTTCTTTGACATTTGTCTCTGCCGGCTACTCTACCATACCGTTCCTATTTCTCGAGGATGCTCACATTCTCGATGTCGAATTTGGTTTTCGGGGCATGGCCAATGTCATGAGGATTGCTCAAGACGATACTGTGACGCCCATGCGGATAACAGTCGATATTTCCAAAAGACGATTGGACGCAATTTTTCAATACGAAAGGCGTTGCCCCTGCTCGACTAACCATCGACCGACAGAACTCGTATTTTATGATGCGGGTGGTGAATGTGCAGCTGAATGTGTGTTGCAACACAATCAGTGTCGAGACAGAGAGCCTTGTTCTCCGGAGCCGTCGTTTTGTCAAGATTAAAATACGCAATAGAGATAGATAGAAAACATGCTATGATACTACCCGATAAAGTAGTCGTTTGGTATACTTGAAAGCTCCACTAGCTCCAACTTCAGGCAGGAATGTGCCGAACCGCTACCTCATACCAAACCAGGCTCGAGTTATTCCGATGGCGGCGTTGGCTCTTCCAGCAGCTGACGGCGCACCAAGTCGATCTGCGCCAGGGCCTCCCACACGCCACTCGGTACAACGCCAGAGGTACCTGGAGCAGAACAGGAGCTATTGGGATGCATGCTTTGCAAAAAGTCTTGGATGGCTGCCACACATTGATCGAGAGTTTCTGCCATTTCCGTTCGTTCCGACGACCCAGTCTGCAATTCTCCGGGACCACCTTCGGCGCCATTAGACGAGGCGTTTTCGCATGGGAGATCCGATGCCACGAAAGAGAGTTTCGGAGACATTGAAAAGAGTTCCGAAGTCGTCTCGGGTGCATCCAAAAGCTCTGATATTGAAACAGCATCGCGGGTACCAGTATTGGAAGTATTGGGAGCCTCGCGCGACCAAGGCATCTGTCGTTCACTCGTTTCCACAGTACCCTCGCTCTGAAGGATGGCTTTCTCGTGCAAGACAGGTGAATGAGTCGCAAGTCCCAGCAGTGGATCGCCGTTTGTCTGTTCTGCCTGCTGTTTTTGACCTTGTTTTGGAGTGACGCTGTTCTGGACTGGATCGTCACCGTTGCCGCTACTGCTACTGACGTACAGTTTCTTGCCAGCCTGCTGGAGAGCATCTCGTGCTCGCGATGACAAGGATACGGCATCACGAGCCATTTGTTGTCCCAGCGAAGACAATCTAGAAGATGAATTGGTATCACTAACTGCAGCGTCCGCCGATGGCACTGATAGCGGAGACGCCACGGTCGATAGATTGACGCCACTCTCGTGCAACTGCATTCGTCGTAGTAGACTTAGCAAAATGGCAGTCAGAGGGCGTACGTTGCTCAAGGGTGTCATGTTCATCAGCACATGGATGCTTTCATTTACATCGTCCGAATTTAGCAACTGTTCACGACACAACAGTATGCGACTTGCCGCAGTCGCCTCCAAGACTTGCATTAATGTAAACCTTCCAAGTTCCAGTTTGGGAGCAACATGCGGTGGCGTGTATCGATCGCGTGGCATACTGTGAATACTGTTCTCACTCGTAATACAATCCAACAAGACATCCCACAACAATAGTACGTTGCGCCATCCCAAGACTTCACGAGAAAGCATCAGTCGGACCCATCTCGTACAATACAATTCGGGCGGACAGTGCAAGGACACTAAGTGCTGGTGTAGTGCACGGTCCAAGGCAATGGTGGGAATGAACCGAACAATGCTATGTGCCATTTGTTCCATAGGACTCCTGGAGGCACTGCCGGACGAGTGTGCGCTCGAAGTCGTACTCTTGACATCGTAGGCAGGAGAAAGCTGGTCCATGATACACTCGAACATGGTAAAAGCGTCGTGTAGCAGATAGTCCGGGTGTATCAGAGCATGGTTTTGGTCTGTTGTGCAGTCTTGTTGTTCGGCATTAGGAACAGCTTCTATCGCCGTAATCGAATGATCGAGTTTCAGTCTTTCCATCGAAGATACAACATCCGCGCCGGCAGTGCAGTTTGCGCCTTCCTGTTCAGTTTCAATATCGAACAAGTCCATTTCCAGCACCAGCAGCAGATACGAAGCAATCTCATGCATCCCCTGCCGATATCCAAGAGAGGGGTGTTCCATGGCGTAAATCAAAAGCAATTGCGACAATGACCGTGTTCGCTCCTTTACCGACGCATCAAACAAGGAGTCATCGTTGCTGGAATTCGCAGTCGAATCATTCTTGGTATCAAGCTGATATCGTTTGAGATTCTTGCGACTGTGGTGATAGGTGTGGTGGTCTGGAGGAAGTCGATGCAAGTCTTTGTGAATGATTTCGAGTGTCTGGTGGGACTGTTGATACATACAGAGAAAGGGAGGGGGCGAATGAGGCAAGCGTGAGGATTGACGAGCTACGACGACGACATGACGAAACATCACAATCACCATTTCAACTCACCGAATACGTGTCAAAACGATCACCACTGTCGTCATTTCCGCCAGCAGTACTACTGCCACCTGTAGTAGTCGTCGATCCCCTCTTTCGACGAGCCCTCTCCTTTCGATATTTCATGTCGAGGTCTTTGAGTCGTTTTTCCTTTTTCTCCTGTTCCATCACCATGGCCGTGAGGGGATCTAGAGACAGCGATGGTGGTGATGCGGTAGACTGCGATGGTGGTGTGGATGAATCTTCCAGGGAAGACTCGTCTTGACCTTCATTCATAGTGCTCTGTTGCTCTGCTGAATGGCCCTTGTCCTTCTGCTCGTTGAGATCGGTGTGATGCTTTTCGAAAAGTTCGTCGTAAATCTGTCGTTGACTACCCATGCGCTTTTGATTGGTTTCCCACAGGAGCGCCACTCCAGACTGTGTACGCAGTGTGGACTGATCCGCATGGGGTGGAGAAGATGCCTCTGCAACATCATGATTTTGTGTGTTTCTGTCCTTTGTACTACTAGTCGCAGTGCTACTAGTTCCAGGGTCATCAGGCAGTCTCCAAATTGCAAGCTGAAGGCGCCATCGATACGAGCGACGCAACGCTGGACCTTCCATTGGTACAAATAGGATGTAATTTGTTAGACGTTTAGCAAAAAGGAGAAGCGGTCGGCAAAAACACGGCATTCAAACACAGACTCCCATGATCAGAGCCCCCACGCCGGTCGAGTGGGTTTGCTGATTGGCTTCTCAAGCCAGAAATGTCATTGCCATAAGTAGGAGAATGTCCCACCTTACGTGAAATCCGCGACCTCGTCGATGATTGGAGAGCTCGTGCTGTTGAAGTGTCGAAGATTTGAAGATTTGTCACAAAACTACAAATTTGGCGCCAAAACCAAACTTCGAAATAGTATGATCAATATGGCGGCCAATGTACTATAGCCATCACAAGAGTGATTGTGCCCCGCATCGGACTGGAGTGCTGCTGCTAGTAGACTGCCGCAATCCATTATGATGAGACTTCTCTCTTGCCACGCGTCTCTTTTTCTTCTTTTATATGTACTGCTAGCAGCGGTGGCCAATGGCTTTAGTTTGTTGAGCTCCGTCCAGAAGCCTCATCGTGCATGGATCGGCGTCGGCGCATCGAAAACATGTTCCCGATACCGTCGGCAAACTGCCCTCTTCTCTGATGCTTCGCCAGGTAGTAGTGCTAGCACAGGACGGGTGATCCAGCAGTGGCTGCTAAATTTGGCCTTACAGTCGCCTCTGTGGACGTACGTTTTGGTTCCCCAGGCACGAAAGAAGATTGCCCAAACGGCCCAAGACAATGGCATTGACTGGAAGCGTGCGTACGACTGGCTCACATCGCAAGAGGGGCCGTGGAATGATTCCACAGAAAAACTCGAAAGTCTTTATGACATTTCACCGTCATCCTATCCCTCATATTACATGAGGCCCTTTCATGCCTACGAGGACGGCAATTTGTGCTGGGAGTCGGCCATGGAAAGTGAATTGGCCTCGTGTGCTGTGGGAGCTCGGAACTTCCCCTTGTATGGATCGGGTGGGGAAGAGGCCTTTCGAAGTGCTTTTGAAGCGACACTGGTAAAAGATCTTGACGTCACTGTACCAGGAGACGCTACCTTGGTCGACGTGGGATGTGGTACAGGTGTGAGTACACGGAGGTTGGCCAAGAATTGGCCGCAGGCGGGACGGATTGTCGGGGTCGACATGAGTCCATACTTTGTTGCAGTTGGAAAACGACTCTTGGAATTGTCTCCCAAGAGTATGCTGGATGAGAATGCTGGTCATGGCGGCACGTGGGTGCATTCCATTGAAGAGGATGAGCGCATCGAGTATCATGTAGGGGATGCTACGCGTACGGCCTTGCCTGATGCGTATGCCGATGTGGTCAATATCCAGTTTGTCGTACATGAACTACCTCATGCAATTGCCAAGTTGGTGATCCTTGAAGCCTATCGACTGTTGAAACCGGGTGGACAATTGTGGTTGTGCGAAATGGACTTTGAAGCACCCGCCTATGCAAAACAGCGAGCGAATGCATTGTTGTTTGCCTTGATTCGGGCGACAGAACCGTACTTGGACGAGTATGCCGAGAGTGAGAGGCAACTGCTGACGCATGTTGGAAAGACGTTTGAGACAACGACCGTCACGGAGGCAACGGGCCGACATTTTGCCTTGGTTGCCGTCAAAGCAAGAGACGAATCTGGGAAGCGACGGAACGGAACGGTGAATGATTTGCGATTTCGCCCCGATGGAACTTATCGGGTCGAAGACACTCATCTCAAAGTTTGGGAAAACAAACAAGAATAGAGGAACCATCCCTCAAATTATAGACTTGTAGAACTACGACTCAGACGATTCTGATTTACGACGATTAATGTTTCAGCTTCACGTACATGGTTAGTACGAACGTCCCCATAGGACCCAGCACGTGGCGGGCATGCCGGAAGCAATGCATTTGGTTCCTTCTGGGAGCTCGGGTTGATCAAATGGAATACAGAGCGTCTTGGCTGCAACCGATGTGGCTGTGCGATCATCTTCTCCTTCCTCGCCTCGATTCTTCAGACTCTCTTCGCGGCTCGTGTTCTTTACCCATTCCTCCCAATCCTCATGCTCACCTCCGCACCACGGGGTCAAGACGAGATTATTCAACTCCAAGCTAGGGACAAAGTCTTTCCATTCCGTAACCTTGACGACATGTTTGTCACGGGTCGCCTTGGCTACTCCAAACATGGACATTTGAATCTGCTCCAACTTTTCTTCAATGGCCGTCGCCAGATTCTCAATGGGCATGTCGACCTTTTCTCCGCTGAATCGAATCACGACGCGCACAGACTTTTGTTCGATATCACGGGGCCCCACCTCGATACGGATTGGCACACCCTTTTGCTCCCAATGATTGTACTTCCAGCCGGGGTTGTACATTACGCGATCATCGTACTTTGCGCGAATCTGCAGTCAAGAGTCGAGACAACATGAGCAAGCCATGAATGAATCGTTCGAGATTCATACAATACAACAAAAAATGCATCATAACACACTTACCCCGACAGCCTTCAGTTCCTTCAAAATGGACTCGCAGTAGGGAGACGCTTCTTCTGTGGACAGTTTCTTACTGACAATGGGCACGATAACGGCCTGGAGTGGCGCCACGCGCGGTGGGATCACCAAGCCCGTGTCATCACCGTGGACCATGATCATGACACCCAATGACCGCGTCGTCAAACCCCATGATGATTGCCACACAATCTGACTAGCGCCCTTCTCATCTTGATACGTGATGTCAAACATTTTTCCAAAATTCTGCCCCAGATTGTGAGACGTTGCTCCCTGAATGGCACGGCCTGACATGGGAATGTATGCTTCGACCGTCGTTGTTTGATAGCCACCTGCGAACTTTTCCTTCTCGGTCTTGTATCCTTTGATAACCGGAACCGCCAAGAGTTCCTCGTACACACGACGATACAATTCCAACGCCTGTTGCACCATCACATCGGTGTCCTCCAACGTCGCATGGGCCGTATGACCCTCCTGCCACAAGAACTCACGGCTTCGCAAAAACGGAGTTGGATCCTTGAACTCCCATCGAACAACGTTTGACCACTGGTTGAGTTTCAGAGGCAAATCACGATGCGACTTGATCCAATCTGAAAAGGCGGGATACATGATGGTTTCGCTGGTAGGACGGACGGCAATGGGCTTGGCCAGAGTTCCATCGCCACTCTTGGTCACCCACGCGACCTCGGGAGCGAAACCTTCGACATGATCTTTTTCCTTTTCCAAACGATCTTGCGAGACAAACAAGGGAAAGTACGAGTTTTCGACATCCAGCTTTCGAATCTAGGTACGTGCAAGGAACAAACCATGTGAGAGGCCTGTTGTTCCCAACACGATACCAACAACCTCTCCAGTCCCTAGAGAACACGTTCCCTTCGCAACACAATCACTCACCTCCACGTTGAACCACTCTTGAACGAGCTCCCACATTTTGTACGACCAGGGACGAAGAATGTAGCATCCTGAAATATCGTAATAGGAAATCATCTCGGACAAGACAATGACATCAGAATACCACATGGCAAAGTTCTCCTCCTTTTTCCATTGCAACGCCAACAATGTCTCTCCCTTTTTCGCCGTCTTTTTGTCCTTATTTCGTTCCTTCTGTGACCCGTCTTTCTCGGACTTTTTATCAGACTTTGGCGTCTTCGCCGACGGAGGACGCGAGGCAGGAGCTTTGCCAGCAGGTGGTTCTTGGCTACTGAAGTCGAGAATGACTGGTTCCACCTCTGCCTTGATCAAATAGTCTTGCAGCGCAGTGGGCGTCAGAATGACACTGGCATCATTGCGTAGGGGGTGGGAATGAATACTCTCCACCTTGAGCAGTGCCTCATCCAAAACTAGAGTCACCTTCTTTTCCGTATCGTTGACAATGCTCAATGGACCGACCGTTCCCGGTTTGCACCCCAGAACCTCCAACAAGAGCTCTGCTGTCGCCAACCGCAAATTGACTTTTCCCTCCAGTTTCAACAATGCTCCAAGAGCCTTGGTGTTGAGGTCAGTCGTCGTCTTGAGCGTGACCAAGAACAAGCCATGCTTCTTGTCCTTGAAGAATAGATTTTTCGTGTGCGAGTCGGTCTCCGGGATGGGAACGTTGGCCACAAGTTCATCAGCGGTACTACTCAACGTGTGCATGTACGTCGAATGAGGAATATTCCATTGCTGCAGCTTGAGTACCAACGGGTTGTCTGTCAGTTCGTCCGATACGTCCAGTCCAGCGACCCCCTCTTCCAAGCCAGTCACGGAGGAGAACGTGCTGCTGCCCACGACACTCTTGACTGTCTCATTGGCAAGAATGGTCAAAACGAGTTGATTCGCTTGCGGGGCAAGTTCCGTGACGCCGACACTGTCGCACGCCTGGGCGAGCCAAATACTCGCGCAAACATCGGCAGCCGTCGGCGCATCGCCGACCAAGAAGGTCTTGCCCTGCGTTAGCTGCGATTCTACACTGGCAGCAAACTCCTTCAGCTCTTTCTCTGACGCGTCTGTGAAATCAAAAAAACAAAAAAAGAAGGGTGAGACGAACGTTGTATCCTGTCATGGCACCCACGTTCCCGTCCAAACTGAAACAAAACAGAACGAAACTCACTCGCTAATAGTTTCTCGGCCGCAGTGGCAATCCATCCTTCGACTTGCGCGGCACTGGCCTCGTCCACGCCCCAGAGTCCACTCAGGGGCATTCGGCTGCAGAGGGACTTTGCGCATTCCACCCAGCCCGTCTTGGCTGACTTGATTTCGGTGTTGGAAAGCACATTCTTCGCAGTCGTTTCGATGGAAACTTCGCTTCCTTCGGCAAAACTGACGCTGTTTTCCAGACTCAGCAGTTTGGCCAGAACTTGCAGGGCCTTGCTGGCAGGAGCTGGGGCCACACAAGACGACGCTGTTGTGGTTGACATGCGTTTGTTTACTCTAGAGAATCAATGTGTAAAGCTTGTCCTGTAGACTTCGAGTAGTCGGTAGATCTACCGGTATAGTATGATACCTTTAGGCTGCTTCGTCGATCTCTGTCGTCCGATGAATGACCAAAACTTCAAAACTTGGTGACTGCAACAGACCCGCCGACCATGACCGCTCGTTTCGAAATTCTCAAATTCTAAATTTGGAGCGGGCACCAAAGTAAGTTTGAAACTGACAAACCAATACCATAGTAAGCGGTAAGTGAGGTTCGCTGTAGAGTTCGTACTATCAATAGACGTATGTACGCTGCATACGAGGATGTAGTCCGATGTTTCTCACCGCCGCACATCTGTTGGAGGATCCCGAGGTGAGGCAAACCATGGTGGTTTTGGAGAGATTTTGAAGCGTACAGAGGAGGGAGGAGTGGTGCAATGGTTTTCGCAAGGTTGAATAGAGGGTAGAAGCCACAGAGGAACGTTGAAAGTTGTTGAAAGAGACACTAAAGGCGGCGAGAGGGCCATCGTCTCCCACCAGTGATCATGATCGGTCGCTGGAGGGCTCATGACCCATCGAGTGCTTGGATCGCGGCGAGGGCGGATGAGCTATGATATTCAGTGTATCCGGAGAAAGTAGGCTGTTGGTCGCTTGCCCATGGGGACACGTCAATCTCACATTTCCATGCGTCCCCATCTTTTTCTCTATAGACTCACTTTCTAGAATACCCAACTATATATTATAACAATGCAGAACGAAGCAGGAGAAAACGTCGACTTGTATGTCCCGCGCAAGTGCTCTTGGACCAACCGTCTGGTGGCAGCCAAGGACCATGCGTCGGTACAAATTAATGTGGCCAATGTCGACCCGGTCACGGGAGTTGCTACGGGAGACTACACACCCTTTTGTCTAACTGGATACATTCGATTCAAGGCGGAATCGGATATGGCTCTCACGGCGCTTGTCCAACAAAATGATGCCCGAATGAGTAGTGCAGGAGAAGAGTAAATAGAGTCATTGGTTGTACTATGACATCGTTCTTGTGTCCTATTAGAATGAAGAGGCCTGCCTGCTATCAACACAACTTAAGAAGTCCGCGGCCGAGTCCGCTTGGGCTAGCTGTGATTTGGACCGATGTCCCCTCCCGCCTACTGTCAAGTTCCACACTTTTTCTCTCTAGACCATACCGGTACTGGCATGTGTACAATATAGTTTTAACGTTTCACACAATGCATCGCAACTTTAATCAATCGTTAGTTTCTTTCTACTTCTCCCAGCACAGATAAATAGTCCAAAGCCCAAACTGGAACGAGGAAGCGCGCGCTAAGAAGGCCTTCAACTCATACTTTGGTACGAATACAGAATATTTAGTTCAATTGTCCGTCCGAAGCGGAAAGATCCAACTTCGACCTCTTGACCTTCTGGTAAAGGTAGACAGAGTAGACAAGGAGGGCGAGGGTGGAGAGACCAAAGAGCCAAGCGAGCACGACGGACGTGTCAGCTCCACCTCCATTGGAGACCTTGGCGGAAACCTTCTCCAACTGGGGGAGGACATTGTTGATGTACTCGCAGGCACGGGTGTCTGGGTAACGGACCGAGTTGGAGTTGACGTTGCTCTCGCACTTTCCAGCAACCTCGTACATTTCTTGGCAGAGCGCAACGACCTCGTCTTGCTGGTCGTTTTGGTTCTGGTTCGAGGTGTCATCATCGGGCTCCAGGCAGGAGATGCAGTCGTGTTCGACGAGCGACTCGGAGGAGCTGGAGTAAGGAAGCGACTTGCCGTAGTAGTTCGAGGATTCGTAGGTTCCTGGTTCGGCGAGGTAGGTGCATCCCTGGTCGACAAAGGTTCCAAGGTGGATCTTGGTTCCATCCGAGGAGCAGTAGGGTCCAACGTAGTAGAGCTGGTAGTTGTTGTTTCCGTTGTTGTTTTGGTTCTCAAGCTCCTGGCATTCGAGGTAGCGCTGGATCTCGAACTCTTCTTCGTCTTGTCCAGTACCAGTACCATCATTCTCGATACATTCTTCCATGCCCTCATTGGTGTAGCACTGGTTTTCGCAACGCTCATCGTCGTTGGAGTTATCGCAGTAGCAGTTCTCGCGAATCTGCTCGCATGCGTACTCCTGCTCGTCCATCTTGGATTCAGTGTAGGCGTCGACAAATTCAGCCATGCTGACGACGTACTGGCCTCCGCCAGAGCATCCACGGCCGCCGCTGCGGCAAGAGCCGGAGGGACAAAGGCTGAAGGTGACGAGGTTCTCTGTGTAAGTGAAGGAACCGTCTTCGGCTCCTCCACCTTCTTCACCGTAGACCTGGATGAGGGAGTGGCACTTGTCGAACTTGATATCATAGCCGGAGACCCAGGTAACGTCGGCTTCCTGGTTCAGGCTACGCGCCTTGGCCAGAAG
Source organism: Licmophora abbreviata (assembly GCA_900291995.1). Classification (NCBI taxonomy): domain Eukaryota; phylum Bacillariophyta; class Fragilariophyceae; order Licmophorales; family Licmophoraceae; genus Licmophora; species Licmophora abbreviata. The sequence continues at coordinate 4,328 of OLMU01005675.1, read as the reverse complement.
ACGGCTTCCGACCTTGGAATCGGCTTTGATGGAGGAGTCCCCTCGAATCAAAGAGGAAGCCATGGCCTGGGAGGCGAAGAAAGCGAGACACAAGGAGCGGAACAACATGGTCTTATACTCGTTCGATGCGGGGCAAAGGCAGATTGTGTCACGGTATCATTGCAACGGAATGCAAAAGTGAGCGAAATTTTCAGCGAGCGATCGCTGAAATATCAAAATTTGGTTTTATAGGTATTCAATCTTTAATGTACTACAAAAACACCACAATGTATTCCTCACGGAATGTTCCATTGTGGCATTGCTGTAGTCGGACACGCCAAAAGAGTGCAGCGTCGCTTTTCAGAGTATTAATAAAAATTGAACCTTGGATATCGTTACGGGTGCAAATGCTGCGCAGTCGCTGAAAAAAGCGCGCCAAAATCAGTTTAAGTCGACTGTGAACTTGTATCGTATGAGGCCAGATACCGGTATCAACTCGTAAAAGTACTCGGAGTACTATCGTACCGATTGCTATGATAGGAGGCAGCAGGCATACCGGTAGTGTTACCAGCAAACAACAGCGAGCAACAGCCATGGCTAGATGTCGTTCTTGCGACAACATTGACATGTAGGCACTCCAACATGGCCGAGCGCGTGAACAGCTAGTAACATTTTTTAACTTGCAGACATTAGACACAGAAATATCGTACGCATGACAGACAGAAAATGACATGTTGTCTGTCCTCCGCTCCTACTACGAAAACTGTCACGCGGCAGATCGGGACCTCATAACCTGATGACAGGTGAAATCTTGAAATCTTGTTGAAATCTTTGATGAATTTTTCAAAGCTCTCACACAGACAACACTAGGCAGCATCACGCTACAATTGAAGTGCTTCTGTTGCTCTGACAGCCTCAGTCATGGCCTTCCGCTTCCAGTTTTGTTTGGCACTGGTGCTCGTGTCCTTGGGGAACTGTTGTAATGCGGCAAAATACCAGTTCACAACTGCGAATGCGGCCGCGGCAGCTGGTCCCGCCAAACAGACTGTATCGGCATCTGCTGACGTGAACCGCAGGAGGACCCTTACGTCCATCCGCGGCGGTGGATCGTTTGGTCCTTTCGGGCGCAGCAAAAAGAACAAAGAGCCTCCCAAAGTCGACATATCGATCAATCTATCCAGTACTGCAGGGGAACTGCAAGAGTATGTTCAGAAGCGACTCGAGGCAGCGGGGGGCAGGCGACGATACTACCAAGACAATCCCGAAAAGGCTCAGTCCGTGCCCGTTCTGCTAAACAATGAACGTCTTCCAGAGATTTGCTGGTTATCTCTTTTGCTGGGCGAGGTCATGGGAATAGTAGGCTTTGTAGAAGAGGATGCGAGAGCTGCCGTCCGACGCAATAAACGCAAGGCAAAACGTGAGACGGAACGAGCCAAGAAAAAGAAGGCCTTTTACAAGAAAAATAAGAAGAAAATACAGAAAGAAACCCCGAGAGAAAGGAGTCGAAGAGAAACAGCAGAGCAGGTAGAAAGATTGAAGGAAAGTGTCGGCGACTGGTGGGAAGACTGCAAGATACGCATTTCCGAGCAATGGGATCAAATGACGTCAAGAGGAGGACTGCTCAATCCTTCGACTTGGAAGAACACTGTTCCATATGACATACTGCTGGATTCACCGCCGACTATTCAGTGTGCCGTCGGGCTTGCTGTTGGAATGACCGGATGGCCTTTTGTGTGGTCTTTAGGGGCGACTGGTATCGGTGCAGGCGGCATCGCCTACCTCGCGTCCGAAGTGCGTCAAATGGTAACGACACGGACTGGGCAAGACTATTTGATCAAGACGGCTGTAAATGGTGATGAGGACTTCGACCTGATTGACGAGGCGTTCGGTAAGGCCAGGGAGGGGGTGGTCGAAGGCATCAGGAGTGCAAATGGAGGGTTTCTGCTTACTCTCGGAGAGGAGATTGATAAGAAGAGCAGTGGGTATCCTTCCAATGTCATCCGAGGTATTGTGGCAGGCCTGATTGTAGGCGCTACTGTGGGGGCATGATCGAATCGATTGCATTATCGGCTATAATGTAGGGGAGCGTCTGTGTGTATTTGTGCTTAAAAAGTTTATGTGTTTCCCGCGTAGCGTCTGCCTAGACCTTAAACGGTGGCACCGGTTGTGCAAGAATGACATGACACGTTGTAGCCGTAGGAATCAATCCACTTTAAGTTCTAAGATTTGAGTTGACTCGGTCATCGCAGCTGTCTCCCTTGCTTCACCACAAGTACCGCGTACATGAACCCTTTTTAGTCTACTTTTCATTCTTCCCTGCCCATCAGTTTCAGTCCTCAACGCCACGAACTTTTCACGAGGTCTGACTCATTCGCCGCCGCGACAACATCGATCGAATTTCGAAACTGCAGGCACCGCATGCACACAAAGAGAGCAGTGGTGGGGGACAGCAGCCTGTCGTACGGTTGAGTTCCACCCGTTCACTCATTCTGTTACAGATCATCATGGCCTCAGTCTGGGACACGATCCGAAGACGCATAGGGCTCGCGTGAGTCTTCGCACTCGTCATAGTGTGTTGTGGCCTTGGCCCATTGAACGCCGCAGCGCATACTTTTGTCGACAGACGCTGCATGCTGCACTGCCTCTCACAGCTCAGTTTCCCCTCTCTTTACGTCGCTTGTATTTGCTTAGACCCACATTCCGACGACGTGGTGGCGCCTTGGGAATAGGGAATGTGCTATTGGGTACCGTGGTAGGAGTCTTTTCGGGGCAATACATTTTTCGGGAACCATTGGAAGAGTACTGGACGGAGCAGCGACGGATGGAGGTAGAACGGAAGAGCGAAACTGCATCACAGCCACGGAAAGGGGCAGTAGTACCGAGTGGCACTAGTTCTACAGGGTCGTAGAGGTCGCTTGTGGAGGGGAGCGTGTCGGCGGATAGGGCGAAACGTGGTGGCCAATCACAGGTGAAGCCTCGTGACATTCATGATTCTGCTTTGCAGTTCGGTAGACCTCGCTGCGATCTGAGTTCGGTATGGTCGACGTTAGTGTACGAGGACTGGGGAGAGACCCATTTGAGGCTTCATTATTTGTCTGAACGGTGATATTCACTAGCAGGTATGATTCGAACTCTACCTGGAGAGGAACACTTTAGAGAATGATTTCTCCCACCGACACGGTATCCCAATAAAGTAGATTGATCAAACTCCTTCACTCATCATCATGGCGATCGTTTTTGAACAAATAAGGACGCTTGGAAACGGGGAAGCTCCGGTTTGAAGAGTAGCATTGGTTGTCGTCACCTCAACTGCGAACACAAGTGCATCTCCAGATAAACTGCCGCTCGCACACTGTCTGATACAGTTGTAACCCAATAAAATCGAATGAACTGTAAGACGCAATGCGAGATACTAGAGCAACTCTAGATAACTTAGTCTAGCTTGTGCTCTCTCCCGGTGTTGCGAGATGCGCGTGTCCACAGATCCTGATGTCATCCGGGACTGCCTGCTTCTGGAATCATCTCGTGACTCACTCATGCTGCATGCAGTGCATTCACGTAAAAGGCATTCTGCCGGCCACGGAAGGGCACCAACTACCCAACTCCAACAACCAGTACCAGTACAGCAAATAGGCCTGACGCGAGTGTGAGACGCACCTCTCACAAGTTTGGCATCCAATAGTAATACCGCGGAAGACGTTCGCAAGCGGAGCTGGGAGTTAGTGCAGACTCGAGAAATCCATCAAAATCAAAGCCGTGCTTCTTTTTTTCTGCTTCACTTCATCATGTGTCAAAGCTATGCGGTCTGCTGTCGGTTCGTACAATGTTGCTTGAATCTCTTGTTCCGGTGGTCCAGCATACTGTAGGCTGACTTTCCTTTTTTGCCTCTTACTTGCTTCTCCTACTTCTGTCATTGTCATGTTCTCTACGCTACAGCCTTCTCGTCTTTCTCTTCATGGTTTCAGGCATCGTCTTGTCTTGTTTAACGCTTACATCCTGCAAGTTCGTAGAATACACGGACGTAAACGGCGACGATCAGTCAGCAGGCTTGTTCAAGTACGGGGATGGTGGGGACTGCGTCAATCACGGCGACGAACAGGATGCCCTGGCGGACGAATCCGAAAATGCGGCTCGCGTCGGTGGCGGCATGGCTCCGGTTGCTGCCTCGTGTGCCTTGTTTCTTATCCTACTGGAGTTCTTGTGCTGCCGCTTCATGTGTTCGAAACTGCTGATTGGCATTGCACTGCTCGCAGCTCAAGTATTTCAGGGACTGACGTTTCTGTTCTTCAACAGTGACCAGTTTTGGTGAGTTTTGTCACTGCCCTATATACTCGCAGCACTCAAATGCT
>OLMU01005672.1:0-17298 GCA_900291995.1 Licmophora abbreviata | reverse complement strand
GACAAGCGTGGTTGGACCAGCATGTGCACACATACTTTGTCGTGGGAGCACCGCATGTCGGAGCGCCAAAGTCAGTGCGAGGTACCGTTATTGGAGATCGAATGGGGCTGGAGGCATTCTTGAGCGAAGAGGAAGCTTTGATTCTGGCGAGAACGTGGGGGAGCCTTCCTTGGATGTATCCTCGCATGTTGCCGAATGGATTGGGGCCTATTGCGTATCTACGAAGAGAGGGAGTCTTGCATGTGACCGTTTTGCCCTTTGACTGTGGGCTGCAAGTCTTGGGCAGCCATCGACGTAACAAGCCAACGCGACTGAAACTGGCGGTCAAGTATGGTGATGAGATTTTGCATTCGAGATTTCATGTGCCAACAGACGAAAAGAATAGTCTTGCCGGAGAAGACCAGTTCCTGGTGAGCTTCTCGGAGACATTTACGTTTGCAACTCCGGCTGAGCTGGAGACGGCAATCCGGAAGACCCTACGTATCAGTCTGTACGAGCCCGGCTTCCGGGTGAGAAACTCTTACTGTCGGTCTAATCTGTGCACGTGGATCTCAAACCGAATCAAGTCGGCTGTGGACCTTCTTTGCCCGGTAGAATATTGGAGAAGGATTGGATTTTTGAATAGCCGCCCTACAGTCAGTGGTGCGGTACAGGGTGCTGCGGTGGCAGCTGGGCAAGTCGTAACCACAGCCCTGGGCTCAGCAGCCCTACTTGCCGACAGTGAAGAAAAATCTCTATTAGATATCGAGCTGTCAGCGAATGATCCCGCGGAGTGCTCCTTGCAGCTTCGCTTTGGAGATATCCGAAAGCTTGGGAGAGACTACAAGGCAGGAAAGCCGAAAATAGATATTGTAATGGGAGAGACGAGTTCCATTCCAGTCAAGGTACGACTGGAATGGAAGCCGCCTGCGCACGATGTCGACACGGACGCGATTACGGACATTCGTGTTGGATCGCCTTCCGAAGATGCCCCCACTCTGGATATTCGCAACAGGCATGGAGGCGAAGCTGTCCAATACGAAGCTGTGAGTGGCGTTCAGCTGTTTCGTAGTGAGTGGATCAGTCGGTCGCGTGATCTCATGAACAATTATTACGAAAATGACCCGCTTGGTCCCCAGACGCTGAGTTCGGAAGGAGATCCGCCTGTCAAACAGGTCAAAGCGGTCTATGGAATTGACTTGCCTACCGAGGTTGCTGCCGTGTACCGTAGACGAACGATTGTCCAAGAGAAGAACAAGAAGAAATGTTTGCACGAGATGGACATTGATGCTCGGCTCGACCGGCGCCACACCAATTTTCAAATGAAGGATGGTTCCATCTTGGAGACGGATCAATCACCACAACTTGTGCACGAGAAAGACGAACCTGTTCTACGTTCCGGTGACGGTACAGTGCCATACTTCAGCCTTCAGCAATGTCGAAAGTGGCAGAGCGAGGAGTGTAATGTGCAGGTGCATGAGCTGCCACATGCGGATCACCGGGAAATTCTAGGAGACGAGAGGTTTCTCAAAATTCTGGTTGACCATGTCACTGCTGAACCTTCTAACAGAAGCTCTCTAGACAGCTACTAGCCTTGAAAGCTCTAGAGTTAACTGGCAGCATCTTGTTGCTTTCGCATCCTGCCGTGTGTACTGTAAAACCATGGAAACGAATGGATTCGAGTGTCGATCCGACCGTCCTGCCTCCAGTGTCTTTCAGATTGGAACTTTCCTTTTGGCGTTCCTCGCCATGCACATCCTCGCGTTGCCTTCGCACTGAACCCGCTGCAGGTTGTATGACTACTTGGACTAAACCATCATCCCAATTCTCAATTCTCAAAATCAATTTCAAGTTTCAAGTTTCACCATGGTGTGTACAGACAGCAACATGGAGCTCGTTTGTCTGGTTCCCCCTCGTCAGACAAAGTCTGCCTATGCTATACTGCGCCAGAATCACTGGGTAGCTCGTCCCTGGCATTTAGAAGGACGGTATGGCTCTCGTACGCATCGACACGACGAGGATGGACGCATGGCCATTCCGCTGCTACTGAGCAGCGGCGAGTGTAGCGAAATTAGCCAGATTTGCAGTGCTGTAGAAGAAGAGGCAGAACTGATGAGTCAGGAAGATGATGATGAAACGAAAAGAGAGAGTTCCCGCAGTAGCAACGGTGTTCCGGGAGTCGCATCAGCCATATCATCGGCGGTATCCCAACGACTCCCGCCGCCGGATTCGGAACTACAGGAGCTCCTGAACCGAGAGGACGTGTCGGTCATTTTCAAGCCCGCAACACCGGCCGCCAATATTCCACGAGACGAGACGCCAGACGCCACGATTCATCCAGAACGCCGCAAAAGAAGACGAAGAAGGCAGCATGAAAACAACGGTGAGGCAATCAGTAACGCCTCCTCGTCGTTTACGTTTGCAGAACTCTTTGCTGGCATCGGAGGCTTTGGTATCGCCCTCGAAGCGCTCGGAGGGCGCTGTGTCTTTGCTTCCGAAATCGATGCTGATTGTCGTCGTATCTATGAGTCCAACATGAGCGCAACGAATGTTTCTTCTTCAAGTAGCAGTGGCAATAGTCCGCTTCTGCATGGCGACATTTGTGCTGTACCAGACGACGACATTCCTACACACGATTTGCTGGTGGCCGGTTTTCCGTGTCAGCCATTTTCGTCCCTGGGGGCTCAGGAGGGACTCGAGGAGGATCGAGGACTTCTCTATCGACAAATTGTTCGTGTGTTGAAGCTGCGTCAGCCGCATGCCTTTCTATTGGAAAATGTTCCGGGACTCTTGCACACCGACAATGGGCGAGCGATGCAAACAATACTGTCCGACTTGTCGCATGCCGGGTACAATGTTTCGTATGAGGTTTGCAATGCCAGATGTCTCACGGCTCAGTCACGCAAGCGATTGCTCTTTGTGGGCTTTCAACGGAAACGACGAGATCACCCCGCTGTTGCTGCGTGCAAGGAGGAGGATGATGATGCCTCTGCACTTTTTCAGTTTCCCTACATTCCCGATTTACAACTGCGCGCATGCGATGTCATCAACTATCACCAGGGTGGCATTGGTCATGCATCCGCACGTTTACTCAGTTTGTTGACGCTGACAGATAGTCAAATGGACCAGCTTCTCTCTCGACGACGATGGAAACCTGCGCATCTCGCCTGGCCCAATGTCGTTTGCAGTACTCTCGACTCGCACTATGGCGTCACGGTCGGCAAGGGAAATTCCCAATTGGTGCCACAATCTGCCTCCTCGATGATATGCACCTCGAACAACAGCAGCAATCCACGGCGGTTGAGTCCCCGCGAATGTGCACGACTCATGGGTTTTCCTGCTTCGTTTCGATTGCCGGACGTCGTACCGGTACAACCAGCAGCAGCAACTTCTGCTTTTGCAACACTACCATCGACTCGACTCAAGCAACAGTATCGCATGTTGGGTAATGCCGTGTGCCCTCCACTCGTCGCAGCACTGGTGGGTGCCATTTGGGAACAATGCCCGACTACTTGTATCCGACTGCAGCAATGTCACGCACGCACCAACGACGATGACGAGGGATGGGAAGAATTTGGGAGAGCGACAGCAGTTCGTCTAGCGAATGAGTGTTGTCATAGCTTTGCTGTTACAAGCAAGTAATGTAGATAGTGCTAGTACTGTGATTATTCGCACGCATCGTCATCGAAAATGATAAAGAGTGTAAGAATTGCGTCGACCTTGTGGGAGATCGTCATGCAACGTGAGGATTCGTCGTAGTCTTGTGGGGACACAATTCCGGTACTGTCCCAGCCCAACGCCACGTTCAAGTCGCGTACGTCAAGCAATTATTCAAAGTCAGTTCAGCGTGTTGTGACCTTGTGTGCTTACGGGGTATCCGGTCCCCCTTCATCAAAAACAACGGCTTGTTTTCTTCTCTACGCCTGGGCTGAAGAAAGCATCAAGTGTAACGTCTCTGCGGCAAAGGCCACTTGAATCAGAGCATGCAGACCGAATCGAACACGGCCTATTTTGTTGTCGTCGCAGAGCTTTTGCGTTAGACCGATCGAGATTGGAAGGGCCCCAATGAGCAGAACAGCTTGTACAGCATGTACGACATCGGTACTGGCGGCAATGTGGGGAAGGTTTATGGAAGGGTCCATGAACAAGGTGTCTGGAAGTCGAGCGAGCGATAGCCCGAGCTCTTTCATACCAAGACCCACCCAGTATGCCGTGAGAGATGCCCACGCGAGCGGGAGGTAGCCGTATCCTATCTCTTGAATGCCAACGCGAACGATCTTCCGCATTGTGCTCATAAACTCGAAGAGATTCAAACTCCCGTCTCCTTGGCGATCGGCGCTGCCGAACAGTTCGTGCTTTTCCTGGGTTGTCAATGGCGTCTTCAGATTGCTTAGCATGGAAGTGAACTCATCTTCCGATATGAAACCGTCCTTGTCCTTGTCTAGGTCGTTGAAAATTTCGACAAACGTCTTTTTGGATTGTAGCTCATTGCTCATATTTTGCAGACGAGACTGCTCAGACTGACGCGCCGTAACATAAAGCTCCTGCAAGTAGTCCAGCCAGGACTCAACCGACACCGATTCGACATCACCGAAACGTCGCTTCATCAGACCCGTGAGCGTCTCGCACTGGCTCTCCGGAATCTTCAAGCGTGTCAACGCCTGCTTGCATTCCCAACGCGAGATCATACCATCACCATCCGGGTCAAATTCCTTCAATGTCTCCCGCAGAGACCTATCTGAGTTCATAATGGAGTCGTAAATCTCCATGACTACAATTTGATCAGTCGCATCCGTCATCCGTTCCAATTTTGCGCGCAACGAGGTGATCGTGAACTCTAGCGGAACTGAGGCCTTGTCTGCGGCCAAACTCGTCAGACCGGGGAGAGCCAAGAGAACGGCCGTTACGGCAGAATGAGCCACAAACGGCAGATTCAGGCCCGGAGTGGCAGCGGCAATCACGGGATTCATGCCAATGTCTGACAGCAGTGTGGGCATATAATGAACGAAAATGGATCCTTGCAACGTCGTCACGAGGGCCCCCAGCCAAAAGTTGGTCTCGACTTGTGACAGAGACATATTTTCAGGACTCTGTAGTGCGGGGGGCAAGAGCCACGGCAGTCCATAGTCGAGCCCTATCGGCCTTGAGTTTAGCTCGGGTACTTCTTGCTCGCAGCTCTTGACGCAAGACATGCACATAGTACACTGTGGAAACAGCAGCATTCAGTGAGCAATAAGAGGCAAGATTTCATTGTTTCAAAACGTATTGTGGTGCACAGAGAGTCGTCTCTTACATCTCCCATATCACGCAGCTGATTGTTCTTGAGATCCATCGTACAACCCTTGATCGCAAAGGTATCAGACGGACTCACTGCTGGGGAGTTCCCATTGCGACATTGCGCATCGGTACAACCTTCACAGTTGGCCTTCCACGATCGGACCTCGAGTAGCGATATTGTCCCGAAAACGCGACACATAGCTCCAATCGGGCAGAGGTAACGACACCACATTCGCTTTTCGAACTGTACGGAACCGAGCACGGCTCCCGCTGTAATCAACAACAATAGATACGCCGAAAGAGTAGCATTCTGCGGCAGATTCCATAGCTCTTCCCACATCAATATGGCACAAAAGAGACCGAATGCAAATGGCGAGCCCACTGTCTTCACCCATTTCGGCCATTTCTTCAGTTCGACACCGAGTCCAGTCACAGCTTCTTGAGCCAAGTTGCCTACCGCCATGAAGGGACAAATTGCACACCAGATCCTTCCAAGAAATGGGTAGCTCAACATGACGGCGGGCCACCATCCGGCCCAGAAGTAGGTTAGCGCTGTGTTGTGATCGCGTGTTTGGGGACCGAGGAACAGGGCAGCGAGCGTCAGCACAAAGGCGGGCGTAACAATGTAGCGGAGCGTGTGATCAAAGACCCACGGCGATCGGATGACTTTTCGTAGAACTGGAAACTCATAGAGCAATCGGTGACGCATTGCTTCATTGAAAGAGTTCACCAGCATGTGTTTTGATTGTAGAATGTTCGGTGCTCCCGGATCTCGTTGCCTTTCGATGGCTAGCAAGTCGAGTGCTTGGTCGAGCTCTTTGTCCAATTCGTTTGCCATAACTTCCCAACGATGATCCAAGAGCCGATGGGTGGCCTGAGAACTTAGTCTCACGTCTTGAAGGCCGTGACTTTTCTCAAATAGCTTGATTTTGGATACGGCAATGGCTTCCATGTCCTGTGTGCGAGAACCCAATGCCGGAACCTTGACGAGGAACAGCTCGGAGATGTCGTCTAGAAGGTCCGGAGGGTCCCTGCAGGTCGCGATGAAGCGTGGAGCGAAAAACTTCGTTTTGCCCTCGTGTCGGCTGTAAAAGGCTCGATCCTTGACAATGCCTACCATAGTCTGGTACAGTTCCTGGCGGCGCCCAAACTCGTCGGCGCTTGCGACAGTGCGGGACTGAAAGCTCGTAAGGACCAACGTGGTGTTCGTTTGGTCGCACATGAGATCGAGTAGTCCAGGTTGGGATTCTGTCCCAAGCATCGTGTCGACATAATTGACTGCATCATCCATTGCGAACCTGTGGATGTTTTCTGTTTGCGAGGAGGGCAGACGATTCAATATTTCTTCGGCAAGATCTTTCTTTCCTGAACCGCTTGGTCCGACAAGCACCACAGGCCAGGTTTCGGGACTGTTCCAGACCTCCTGCAGTTTCTTGCGGAGTCTAACGACTTTGGGGGACTTTCCAGCCAGTATTCCTGAGGAAGCCTCCTCGTCCGAGGGGGCAATGTCCGCAAAGTACATGGCTTTCCCCACACCAAGTTGGGTCTTTCTTGTTGGCAACGACACGAAGACATCAGTTCGTTGATGTGTCGGGAATTGGAAGGCCTCACCGGCATAGACAGCTGTCAGAAGTACTAGGATCGCGATTCTGCAGCTTCGCATGCTAACAGACTGTTCAAGAAGCTGTATGGTAGAGCTATAGTAAAAGAGACGAAGTGTGGGAGACGAAGATTCATCGGGTTCGTATTTTGGATTTGTCGTGACAGGCATCATCATCGTCGGAAAAACAGAGAACAGAAAACAGGCCATTTTCAATTTATTCGGATCCGTCTTTCAAATGGTGACAGACAGACCGTCGACAAGCCTTGCTCATGTTACCAGGTACAAGTACGACATGTAGTCTAGCTATTAGCTTACAGTACGAATACGGTAGCCTAGCTGTTCTCTAGCTAGAGCTCAGTGATCGCCTAGGCCCATGTCAGTACCAGGCAAATCGTTCTGTAGGTTGCTAGACAAGTATAGCTACTCCACCTTGGGAACGGCCGCGCTGAGCAATACCCGCTGCGCAACGCCAATCAGTCCCGTGGTCTTGAAGAACAAGTCCCGAAATTTGGCGTAAACACCATTTTCACCTCCAGTCTCGAGGTATCCAAGAAAGCACGTATTCAACAAGATAACAAACGTATGGAGCCATCTGGTTCCTTCGTAGTCCTTGAGAAGTTTATCCAGACCCGGGCCATCAACACCTTGCGCAATATTGGCGTTGTATTCGTACAGTTTGGTGGCCAAGCAGTAAGCGTCTTGAATGGCTTGGTTGGATCCCTGACCCAAGAAAGGAGGAATCGTATGCTTTTGCAATGAGGAGTGCATGTATATATGTGTGAGTTTGTGTCAGCAGTTGCAATGACAACATCCATGTCAATCCGTCCAAAGACATACCGCGGCGTCGCCACAAAGCGTAACCACCCCGCCATTTTTCCCAGAAACCTTCTTACTCCATCCAGCCAGACTAAAGGGATTGTGAAAGTAAATGCCAACTTCAAAAAATCTATCTGCAGCGTTCACGATTGGGTCAATGTCCATCGATGGTATGTTGTATTCTTGCACATCGTTTATCATGGCCGTTCTGGAAGCTTCGCGATTGCGCCTTTCTCCTTCTCGCCAATCCACGTTTTCGTCGGCAACTTTGGCGGATTCAACAGCTTCTTTCCTGCGAAAAGGACCAGTGTAATCTTTGTCAAGAAACGAGAAGAAAGCGATTTTGGACCTGGGTCGACCTGCTCCATTTCCGTAGGTTCCGTCCAACGCGTTGGCTCCATCCCCAAAGTACTGTACTAGAGACGCTGACTTTGACTCCTCCTTGTCTAGCGGCGTCCATTCATCGTCTACTGCATATCTTATTCGTATTCCAGAGTACAAAGCAGCGGACTTGGTTTCCTCATTCGCGTCTGCGGAGATTCTGCCCGTTTCAATATACTCCTTGCATACACTCTTGACCCCATCCGCTCCCACGACAATATCGAACGGACCTGCCGTCGCTCCATCCGAAAATTCACACAATATGCTCCCATCCGCTTGTGGCACTATATCTATCAAAGCCTTGTTGAACTGGACAGTGCGCCGGGTGGTAGATGGAAGTGTCTTCCAAAGCGTCTCCTGCAAGGAACTTCGCATAATGGCAGTCCAGAGAAGCTCTCCATCTTGGATCAAGTTTTGAGAAACTTCTCCACCAGCGTTGTTTACGATGTCCCCAAGGTCCAGTTGCAACAACTCCTCGAACGGTTTCGAGTCGGACCAGGGCTTGCTCCGACTCTTGATCTGAGAAACAGGGAGTCCAGCATCCAGCACCGCGCGCTGGACCTTGCCATTGATCTTCCCAAGCGCCGCCAAGCCTCCATTAAGCTGGACTCCAGCACCGGCTTTGGTATCGAGCTTCTTTCGAGCTTCAAACATGGACACCTCGAACTTGAAAGAGCCGTACTCTTCTTCCAGCAAGGGAGAATTTGTGAGAGCGTGAGCGACCGACAAGCCACCGATTCCGGTGCCAATAACTGCAACGCGCTTGGCTGGTCGTCTTTCTCTTGACGACAAGGCCTTCGTCCCCGTGCAACATAACAAGAGAGAGAGGAGAAGCCTGAAAATGTGATTTCGAAGTGTCATGGTCGAGGACTGTGCGCTTACATCGTTCGGTGGAGAGATGACACCAAAGATATGTGCAATTTCTTGAAATTCGGTTTTGGGCCCTTCGGATTGTCCGCGGGTTCTCATCGCGTTGCACGTTCTGGTATCATACGAGCTCTGCTGTTTCCGTATGACAGGCTAGAGCTGCCACGACAAAAGTCGAGCCTTGAAGGAGAAGCTGGTAGTCAAGTTCGCCCGATAGACTGGAGACCGTCAAGGGCAAGTGGTAGTGTTGCGCTAGAGTGGAGACCTTCATACGCTTATACCCACTATCTATTGCTCCGCACTCGTACTTTTAAAGTCCAATCCCTTGTGTCCAATCGCCGGTCGTCCTTCCTGTCGCTCCCATAGTTCCTGTTGATTCTTTCCCAACCAGTCAGCCCACAGTCGAACTGCCTTGCCACGATGCGACAGAGCATTCTTTTCCGCAGTCGTCATGCAACTAAAAGGTTCTTCGTGGTCCTCTGGGACGAAGATACCGTCCCATCCAAAGCCACGTCCCGCCTGCGGTGCGACAATGGTGCCTCGAGTTTTTCCCGTAAACAGTACTGGATCAGCATGGGGATAAGGGCAAAAGGCAAGAGTACATACGGCCGTGGCAGACTTGTCCTCGTAGGCGTGTAGAATTTTGTAGAGTCCTTCGGACCCCAGTTTGTCTTGAAACCACTTGATGTAAGGACCTGGCATGCCCCCCAGAGCATGAAACTTGAGTGAGGTGTCCTCCACGACACACGGTCCACCGGCGAGTTGTGCACCGAGCATGGCTTTCTCTTTTGCAATGGCCTCTGTATTGACTTCTTGGATTTCAGGAAGATCGACCGTGAGGATGCGCAAATTGACAAGAGATGTCTCGCTCGTCGGGCCTTGTGTGGCTCCGTTCTGGTTCAAAATCATATTCAGTTCACGTGCCTTCATGGCATTTCCAGTGACAAAGGCAATGTTCAGCTGAGGGTAAGGTTGGGAGGATGGATCATCGCTCGTAGTGTCAGCAGGAGGAGTGGCTGCTGCCTTGCACAGCAGCAGGTTGGCCGAAAGGCGACGCGAACGAAGACACGAAAAGGCCTGAACGAAATCTAGGATGGCCACAAGTATTAGTAGCAGTGTCGCGCATGAATGTCGCAGCCGACGCGAGTCGCCAAAGAAGCCATGGCAAGGAGAACGGCTCAGTCGCCGTCGTCGGCGTATCATCAGGTTCATCATCGTCGTCGTCCAAAATGGATCAAATGAAGAATCTTTCAATTTTCAATTTTCACCCCAAATTTGAGACGCCCACGTACCTCGCATAAGTGGTATGACATCATACACGAACTCCGAGAGGTGCGCCAAGACGCCAAAGAGGTGAGCGAGATCTTTTAGCTCATAACCCTATTCTAAACTAATCTCTAATCTTTCAAGTGACGCGGATTGCGGGTTGAGCACAAACATTAAACCAAAGGACATCAGCAAGCAAACGTTCCAAGTAGTCTGCGATTGAAAGCCGGTCGACATGCCGCTGATGAATGAAGCCACGTCTCTGCTTTTCGTGAGGAGCGGAGATTTTCAGCAGCAGCAGTTTCATCTTCAAGCAACGGACGAACGACAATACTGTCGCCTCGTTGGCACTGATGGAGCTTTCTGGCGTCGTCGGCGATGGATCATGCCGTTCGCCTGCGCTTCGCTTCTGCTTTTGGGGGCATGGCCGCTTCGTCGCAACAAGGCTCATAAAAGAACAGTATTGATGGATTCCTCCTCTCTCCCCTTGCTTGGCAAAGAGAAGTTCTTCTCCTCTGCCCCCGCTGTACAGAAGCGCTGCGACTGGCTCCTGGCAAGATTCCAGGAGCGCAACACGGACGCGACTCCCCAGGAACTGAAACTACGCTACGAGGCACAATCCACCGATCCCAACGTCTTTTATCGTGCCACGGCACTCATCTTTTGGCAAGATTATGCAGTGAACAAGTGGGGAGCGCCGCTGCAGCAATTATTGTTTCAGCAGAACGACAACAAGCATGCGCTCGATCCCCTGTCGACCTACACGTGGGTCACGGGAGATCAGCATCTCTCCAACTTTGGTGCGTGGAGAAATCGACATGACGATATCGTCTTTGGGGTCAATGACTTTGATGAGGCTGCTATTTATGATTTCCAAGTAGACATACTTCGAATTGCAGTTAGTGTATGCAATCATGCCGTCACCAACGAGTTGAGTCACAAACAGACCAAAAAAGCCTTGAAGGCATTTGCAGAGTCGTACATTAAAGCTGTTTTGAACTATGTTGACAATGAAAAGGCCCTTTTGTTCGAGTTGACTCCGAAAACAGCCTATGGGATGCTGGACAAGTATCTTCGCGACGTCCAGAACGACGAGAGCATACCGAAGCAGCTTGAAAAGTTTACACTTGTCAATCGCACGACAAGCTCTCGTCAATTTCGCAAGGGACCTGTCAATATGCCGCATGATAAGACCAATCTAGCAGCTGTGTCTGCCGAGACGGACCGCGCGATTCGAAATGCCTTTACTTCCACGCACTATGGTGCCACCTTGATGAAGATCGGGTGGAACGTTCATGGCACGTGGGATCCAGACTTTTTCAGTGTTTTGGATGTTGCAGAGCGAGTAGGATCAGGAATTGGCTCGTTTGGAGTCGATCGGTACTTTGTCTTGCTCAAGGGAAAAGATAGATTACTAGACAAGGGCAGTCGCGAACATGGATCAATAATTCTCGATGTCAAGTATCAACCGCCTGGGGCTGTCACAAGCGTCTTGAGTCTGGACGAGACAGCCTGGTATCAAGTTTTGTTTGCCAACGACGCAGCTCGTGTCGTGGAAGCACAGCGACGCCTGACATCCTACACGGACCCGTATACCGGATGGATAATGCTACCCGATGCTAGTCAGGGCACGCTGCAGCCCTTTTCGATACGACAACGCTCGCCCTGGAAGGATTCTCCGGATTTGGATGACTTGACTGATCCTGATGATTTCATCGACTTCATGGAGCAAGTTGCGGTCGCGACGGCCACGTCGCATGTGCGTGGGACTGTTGCCAAGGCGCCGGGAGATTTCAAGCATGTGATTCAGAGCATCTTCAAAAAGGATGAGAAGATGCTCAAGGTTTGGGTCGATACGCTAGTGGAACTGGCATTTGCGTATCGGGAGCAGGTGCTCCTGGACTTTGAGTGCGTTGAAGAGTTTGTCAAGGATACGAACATGAACAATACAACGGTCTAGGTTCAGTACCTTTTCGAAGCTATCATAGGTCTACCTTTTACCATCTTCACATAGTCTACTTTACGGGGATGATAGTCCGTTCCATGACACACACTATTCTAGAAAAGACATGAATTCCGAATTCCGTCGACGTCATGTTTGTGTAGCGCACTTTTTTCCCTTTTTCAAAGAACAAAATCTCAAACTCATCCATTCCCATTCATCACGACGACCTTGTCTTAGTTTTGCCCGTTGTTGTCGTTTGCTTCGAATCATGACGATGGAACTAAGCAGAAATATGATGCCTGTGACCAGCAGACTGCTACTGTGCCTGCTATGGACAATGGGGAGTGACAGGGGCCTCGCCTTTGCGCCTCCTTTTCGTGGCAGGCCCGTCGTCGCTACGATTGCCACGAGGAAGACTGTATTGTTTCGCTCTCCCCGCCAGAGAGCCGTTGAAGACGCTCCTTCTCAATCCATGAAGCTCCAGCTCCGATTTTTTCAGGATATTGAGGAGACAGAAGGTGAAACATCCTCACCAAACTCGGCGGTTCCGTCGAAGGATGGCTCGACGAGCTCTCGCGACAGCAGCAGCTTGATGAGTGGCATTCCCAGCAATCTAAGTAGCATGCTTACGCCAATAGCAGTCGTACTGGACGACGCCACAGACGGATGGGCGCTCACATACGCTGACTTGACTCCTGAAACGGACAAGACACCGCTGGGTCTCGCTTTTTTAGCCACCAACGTGGCCTATACCATTGTTGGCGTACTACTGCAATTGCACGGAGACGTGCTGCTCGGAACACTTACAGAGCTTGCGAGTGTCGCGTCCTTTGCCTATCACTTTGGACAGTTGAATCTCGGTCCCGACCAAGCACCAGTTCGAGTCGCACTCATGTTGGACTACATTGTGGCCGCGTGTACTCTGTTGACAGCCCTGACGTATGTACTCACGACCAATCCGTCCCTGTTTCCCATGGAGGCACTTGTGGCCATGGTACTGAGTGTTGTGTGCTTGTGTCTGAGTTGGGTATGGGAACGAGGGTGGCCGTACATTGTCAATCATGGTCTGTGGCACTTGTTGGGGGCGTACGCCGGATACATGATTGGGACAATACACATGATGACGCCGTAGTGTGATGGTAGAGGCATCAGGCGAGAGTGTATGTTTATACTATATTCTAAGTTTCAACGCTCTGAATCCGAGAAGGATTGGTACCGCGTGCAATGATCGAGCTCATCGCGCGTGTTTCTTTCGACTAGAGGAAGAATGCAAACAGTATCGTATTGAGCCGCAGCTAGAGTGGCAATCGTGTCTCTACCTACCTTGTACGAAGAGCTATACGTAGCTAGCTAAAAAATTGGAAAGATACCGTAGACGTGTGTTCTATGTTCGGTATCATACCGTCAGCCTATGCGCCAGAGCAGTCAATCGGTCAAGTAAGCTTACAAGAAGAAAAGCAGCAAACAGTAGACGCATACTGTTTCATACTGTGTGATGCCGGTACCAGGTATGATATGCTCAAGGAGCACACAAATCCGGGTCCAAACGTCCTAACGTAGATTCAGTACTGACTCCCACGTAGAAAACAGTGACTCAGTTGTGGGAGCTGACTGACGTTTTTTGCCGCGCACCACCAGGTAAAAACAGCTTCGCATTGATAGTCTACAGCTGTGCCTCAGCTCCAATCTTCGTTGCTCTTCGCAGTCTTTCACTCTATCTTGTACTGTACTTGACTCTCTTGAAGCATGCGCGTGTCAGTTCTGTTTCTTCTCTCCGCTTCGACGCTGGGCTCGTCGGTTTCGGCCTTTGCTCCGGTTCATCCGCCGCTCTCGGGGGGCGCTGCTACCAGTACGAGTACCAAACTTCACTTGATGGATCCTGCGTCTCTTGCCGAAACGGCCAGTTCTGTCGCGACCGCCATCGGGACGCAGTCGTCGACCATCCTGACTGCAAACGGCAGTCCAGACTGGGGTCTTTTCGAGGGCCGAATTGGCTCTCTCTTGCACCCCCTCACCATGTTTGGACTCCTCGCATTCAGTGTCTACACCGCTGTCCTTGGCTTCCAGTGGCGTCGACAGCGAACTATTGGGGACGACATTAGTGTTCTCAAGAAGACTCTACCGGATCTTGGTGAATTCAAGACGGTCCAGGAGGCTCTGGACGCGGCCAAGAAGAACGAAAGCGGCGGAAGTATCGCGCAACTACAGGCGGCTCTCGGGACGGAAGCGGAGATTGCCAGTCTCACCAAGGAGCGCAAGGATCTCGTCTCCAAGAGTCCTCGGGACAAACACTTTTCGCAGGGAGCGCTCTTGGCCTTTGTGGGAACGGCCTTTGCGATTGAGGTACGCACGAGGGGGTTGTAGTAGGCTAGTAGGATAGTATTGGGGACTCATCTAGTCATGCTTCAACGTGGTACCACTCTCACTCCCGGTATCCCTCTCTCTCTGTACTACACAGGGCCCGCTCAATACCTACGCTCGTGCCGGAAAACTCTTTCCCGGACCTCACTTGTACGCCGGCGCTGGCTTGGTCGTCTTGTGGGCGCTCGCAGTTTCGACCGTCCCAGCAATGATCAAGGGCAACGACACGGCTCGGACCATTCACATTGGGGCCAATATCGGTGGCATTGCTCTCTTTGCCTGGCAAGTCACAACCGGTGTTCCAATCCTGTTGAAGGTTATCGAATTGACAAAGTGGCCCTAATAGAATGAATGATTGTGAGTTAATAGCAGCTCTCGAATCATTTGCGACGAGACACTCAGTTTAAAGCAAGGGACAATGGTAGTGGTGAACACAGGCGGGACATGACGACGACAATGTCTCATATTATAGTATATAAGTAGCTGTACCGAAAACGTTCCATTTTTTCGCTATTGGTTTTCCTCTTGTGTTGTTGCAATCATGCTGCCGCAGGGGCGGGCAAGGATGCATCTGCAATGCTATCAGCATTGTCGCCCTCACCATTCCGCACAGTCTTCTTCCACACCCTCGTACTGAATTGTACCAGTCGCAGTGCTTGAAAGACAAAGAGTGCTACCCACACTCCGCCGAATGTCGTTGTAGCAAACTTGAGTTGCCCAAACAAGAGTCCCATAGTCAATGCATAGTTGGCCACCATGTAGAGCAGATCCTGCGTTGCAATCATAGCACCCTCAAAGGTCATAATGAATGGATGCAACAATAAGGCCAGACTCATGACTGTTGAGTGCTGCTGCATCATGGACAGAATTTCTGGATTCGACGAAAAGAATCGCCCGCACGTGTGCAAAATCCACTTGGACATGGTCAGGTTCAGAAATCCAATTGCTGCGGCCATTTTGCTGAGACGTCCTAATAGTGTTTTGACGGACTTCGTTCTGGACGCGCCCTTTCTTACCAGCACTGGAGGCAAATAGGACTGAGCTGCTTGACTCAGCGAATCTCCAAATGTGGCGTAGAAAAAGAAGATGCGCATCATGATGTTGTGACATGCCAGTGGCACCATCCCAAAGTCGGTCGCACGCAACGTCATGGCCGAATAACAAATCACCTTGCCCAACAGCACAAAGAAGATAGGACCGGCCAGACGACAGAGCTTGGTGAAGGAGGACTTGTCGGGAAAACTCATAAAGGGAATCTGCTCCTCTTCGTCGTTGTGCAGATGTTGAAGTGACCCTCCCTTCGCCGTGCATGTCTTTGTTGGTGTTGTCGTCGTCATATCATTCCCGTTTACGCGTTCCAATGACGACAAAGCTGGCCTTGTTTCCACTCCACCTGTTTGATTTAATATTACTGGCGCCCCATCAATCACTCTTGTGATATTGTTGAGCTGCATCTTGCTGCCGTTCATACCTGTCGACCGAAACAAATCTTCTTTCGCCCATGCCTTTGTTTTGATTCGCACCTGTTGCAATAGAATCAACGCACTGGCGGATGACGCGACAGCCGTGGCAATGGCCGCACCCGCAATCCCCAATGGCTTGGCCAACAAGATGTCGCCCACAATGTTCAAGACGGATGCAACCACCACCGCCTTGGCAGGAGTGACCGTGTCCAGACAGGCCAAGCAAATACTTTGAGCCGTCATGCCCAGAATAGCAAGAGGCGCCACGATGCATCGAATTCGACAATACTGCAGTGCCAGTGGTACCAAGGATGAGGCTTGTGCTGGACCTCCCGCCATCCACGTCAAGAGCGGCCGGCCCATGCCATAAACAATGCCCATCATGATGATTCCCAATACCGTAGCCACTCCCAGTACATGGGACGTTGTTCGTTGCAGAGCACGCGGGTTGTTGTTTGCCAAGTGTTTGGCAATACTATTCGTTGTGGAGATACTTAGAAAGTAACACAGATATACACAGGAATCAATGAGCATGGTAGCAGGTCCGAGGGCAGCGAGCGGTGCCACCGATGTTGTAGATGTCATGCCCACGACCGTGGTGTCGACCAAGCTCAAGAGTGGTTCCGACAGCCAAATGAGAATGGTGGTAGACGTAAAGAGCAGAATAGACTTGTAGGACGGGATGCCTGCACTAGTACCGGTAGTAGCACGCGTGGCCGAGGCATCGAATGCCGATGCTGTTGGTTCGAAAGTAGTAGACTCTCGGCGTCCTTCCTGCGACAGATCGTCAGTGTCTTGCCGTTTTTTACTATGAGTGGAGGGCGGTGATGATGAGTCGGGGGGTGGTTGTTCTGGACTGCTATCGCTGCCGTTGCTAGTATCACTGCTACCAGAGAGCCAGAGACCGCGACGGTGCCGTCCTCCGGAATTGTAGTTCTTCAGTCGATGACTCGATCGACGAGTGGTCGTCCTTCTCACAGGATTCTTGTTACTGTTGCTATATGAAAACCCATGAGATTGCGTCCATGTCAGGCTGCCCCAAAGTCCCACAAGACTGCAGAAAAAGAACAAACGTGATATTGTGCTCGTCGTCGTCATTTTTTATTCTGTATTTTTCTCAATTTGGAGTCAAAAATTCGGATTTGAAAAGCCGGAGAGAGTTTTAATCAGGCGGGCGAGACCAAGAAGGAAGGCCCCGAGAGGGCAAGACTGCGAAAGAGGGCGTGCGACAGCAACAGCAGCGTTGTGGACGACGCGAGGATGAGTTGAGAGTTGAGTTGAGTTGAGTGAGTGAGTCAACGTGGCGCCATTCTGGATTTTTTTCTTTTTGAGGCTTGCGA
>OLMU01005644.1:0-14253 GCA_900291995.1 Licmophora abbreviata | reverse complement strand
AGATCATCCTGACCGCGGTGTCGGCACAGGCCATGGGCTATGTGATGCCCTATTACACGCTACGACATCGCGGCTTTCAATTCGTCAAGAAATCACCCCTCTGGATATCGGCGGCGGGATCGCAAACGACCCTCGACATCCTGTCGTCCCTGCCCGGCCCGATGGGCCAGACAGCCTATGCCGAGGCGCTGAAGATCGTGGAAAACCGCCCCCCGCCGGAGTAATGTGGCGAGGATGCTCAGACCAGCTCGCGCACAGCCGAGATGACCTCATCGCACTGGGCTTCAGTCATCTGCGGGCCAATGGGCAGGCTGATGACCTCGCGCGCAAGACGACCGGCCAGTGGCAGGTCCGCATCCGACAAACCCATCGGGCCATAAGCCGCCTGCGCATGCGGCGCGATCGGATAATGCACCAGGGTCTGGACCCCGCGCTCGGCCAGCCGCGCCATGAACGCATCGCGCTCGGGATGGCGCACCACGAACAGATGCCAGACCGGATCGACACCGGCTGCCACCTGCGGAAGGATCAGCCCGGTATCGGCGAAAGCGTCACGATAGCGCGCGGCAATCCCCGCACGGCGCCCGTTCCATTCGTCCAGCACCCTCAGCTTGACCGACAGGAACGCCGCCTGCACCGGATCGAGCCGGCTGTTCAGACCCGGCTCTTCGTTGCGGTATTTCTCGCGTGAGCCGTAGTTGCGCAACAGCCGCAGCCGGTCGGCGATCTCCGGATCATCGGTGGTGATCCCGCCACCATCGCCAAGCGCGCCAAGGTTCTTGCCGGGATAAAAGCTCCAGCAAACCGCATCGCCATGCGCCCCGATCCTGCGCCCGCCCGACCGCGCGCCATGGGCCTGCGCGGCATCTTCGATCACCTTCAGACCCAGCTCGCGCGCCACGGGCATGATCGCGCCCATATCGGCGGGCTGACCATAGAGATGCACGGGGATCACCGCCTTGACGCCAGGCTGCATCGCGGCACGAATGCCTTGGGCGGTGATATTATGCGTGGCCTCGTCCGGCTCGACCGGCACCGGCACCGCGCCGCATTGCGACACCGCCAGCCATGTCGCGATATAGGTATTCGACGGCACCAGAACCTTGTCCCCCGGCCCGATATCCAGCGCCATCAGGCTCAGCCGCAAAGCATCCAGCCCGTTGGCCACACCAATGGCATGTTCCGCCTCGCAATAGCTGGCAAAGGCGGTCTCGAACCGCTCCACATCGGGCCCGAGGATGTACCAGCCCGACCGCAAGGAGGTCAGCATCGCGCCTTCCGCCTCGGCGGCCAGCTCGTCATAGGCGGCTTTCAGATCGAGAAACGGAACCACCATGTCAGCCGCGCACTTCTTTGATGAACTGATCTTGGTCGCGAATATAATCATCCTCATCGTAAAACGCCGATGCCATCACCATACACACCGCCCCCGATGAAAAGTTGTCCAGATAGCGCCACATCATCGGGCAGATATAAATGCCGAAATACGACCGGTTCAGGTGGAACGTCTTTTCCTCATACCCGTCGCTCAGCGTCAGATCGAAACTGCCCGACATGGCAATCATGAACTGATGCAGGTTGCGATGCGCATGCGCGCCCCGATCCGATCCGCCAGGCACATCATAAAGGTAATAGACACGCTTGATGTCGAAAGGGATGTGGTTGCCGCCCTCGACAAAGGTCAGGTTGCCCCGTGCGTCTTCGATCTTGGGCAGGTTGATGATCCTGCATTGGCTCAGCGACAAGAATTTACCTCCTCGTGGACAAGACGACGCGCCTTGCCATGTCCCTCGGAATCGCCGCGCTGCGATTCGGTCACTCACTGATGTCGGGATAGCGAATTTTATGACACCCGACCAGCGGCGGACCTGCAAAGCCGCCACAGCCCGAACCTTTGCAAGCCTCCGACGAAGACGACGCTTTGACAATGGAGGTTTGAGCAGCAAAACAACACCATGTCTTGCAGTTTCAGATCAAGCCGGGCCCGACCATGAAATACCGCCCCGAAATAGACGGCCTGCGCACCGTCGCCGTGATGCCGGTCATTTTCTTTCATGCCGGTCTGGACCTGTTTTCTGGCGGGTTTGTCGGCGTCGATGTTTTCTTCGTCATCAGCGGATATCTCATCACGTCCATCCTGATCGACGATCTGCAAAAGGGCACATTCTCGATCGCCCGCTTCTACGAACGCCGCGCAAGACGGATCCTGCCGGCGCTGTTCTTCGTCATGCTGTGTTGTGCGCCCTTCGCCTGGGCCTGGATGCTGCCTTCGCAAATGGAGGACTTCGGCAGGTCCATGATTGCCGTGGTGTTCTTCGCCTCGAACATCCTCTTCTGGCAGAACATCGGTTATTTCGCGCCCGCGGCCGAAGATAATCCCCTGCTGCACACGTGGTCTCTGGCCGTGGAGGAGCAGTTCTACATCTTCTTCCCGCTCCTGCTCTTGTGGCTCTGGCGCTTTGGCCGCAATCCAGCCTTCTACGCGGTTCTTGGGATTTGCGTCGTGAGCCTTTTGCTGGCGGAACTGAGCTCGCGCACGGCCCCTGGCGCCACATTCTACCTTCTGCATACCCGCGCCTGGGAATTGGGTGTGGGGTCGCTTTGTGCCTTCGTGCTCAACCGTCGCGGGCCGCTGACCAATGGCTATCTGGCCGCGGCTGGCCTTGTGGGCGTGCTTTTGGCGGCAACAGTTTATGACAAGACGACCCCCTTTCCGTCGCTATACGCGCTCTTGCCGGTTGTCGGCACCGCACTGATCATCCTTTATGCAGGCCCTTCGACAGCGGTCGGAAAGCTTCTTTCGCTGCGCGGCATGGTGGCGATCGGCCTCATCAGCTACAGCGCCTATCTGTGGCACCAGCCGCTTTTCGCCTTCGCGCGCATCCGCAGCCTGACCACCCCATCCGAGCCTCTGATGATCGGCCTGAGCCTTTTGTCACTCGGGCTTGCCTATCTCAGCTGGCGCTTCGTCGAAGCCCCCTTCCGGCGTAAAGCCGGGATGTGGCTTCCAGCCCGCCGCCACGTCTTTGCCGCCAGCCTGCTGGCAAGTCTGGCCATTTGCATCGCTGGCGGCATCCTCGTGTCGCGCGAAGGGGCGGTGCTGCGCGCAGATGCCGAAGAGATGCGCGGGCTTGATGACCGCATCGCCATAAATCCGGGCCTGCATATCGACTGCACTGCGGACTTCACGCTTTCCGAGAAATGCCGGACATCCGACGCGCCCGAAATCCTGTTATGGGGCGACAGTTTCGCGATGCACCTGGCCCAAGGGCTTCTGGCAAGCGATCCGGACATGAAGCTGCAACAGCACACCAAATCGCAATGCGCCCCGATGCTTGGCATCGCCCTGAACCTGTCGACGGCAGGATATGGCGAGCAATGGGCGCGCGACTGCATGGCCTTCAACGATCAGGTGCTGGAGTGGCTCGAGGCCAATGACAGCGTGACCCATGTCGTTCTGTCATCCCCGTTTTCCATTATCTTTTACGATCTGTTCGACCGCGAGGTCACTACATATTCCGCGTCTCAGGATCGCGTTCTGGCCGCTTTGCGCGAAACCCTGGCGCGTATCCGCGACACCGGCGCAGAGGTTGTCCTTTTCGCCCCGCCCCCCGGCAGCGGTTACAACACGGGCGCCTGCGCCATGCGCAGCGCAAGGTTCGGCCTTGATGAGGCCACCTGCGATTTCGCGCCGGGCGATGCGCTGGACAAGACCGTGGCGGATTTCCTGTCTCTGGTGGCCGACGAGGCGAAGATCGTGAACCTTACGGAGATGATCTGCGGCACCGGCACATGCGATGTCATCCAGGACGGCGCCCTGATTTTCCGCGACAGGTTTCACCTCTCGAAAGAGGGATCTGCCTATCTGGGTGCAAAATGGGATTGGGCCGGGCTGCTGCGATAGGGCGAAAAACAAGGCGAACGGGCAGGTGCAGCCAAAGGAAACAGACATACTGCGGATCTGCGCTCAACCACGGCATACATCAGAAGAGCTGTCAGGATGGATGATCCGCACGCCGCTTTCTAAAAGAAAGCTTCATATATGGAATGAGGTTCGGAACCAGTTTGATAAATCTCAAAATTCCGATCTTTCGGAGAAACAAACCGATTGTTCCTATCAGTCTTTGCCTTTTCCGAAATTCTTTATCCTCGACGACACGGCTGACTATATCGTCGATGATCTCTGTTTCATCACTGAGATCCAAATTAAGCACTGTTCGATTTTCTCGAATGAACTTTTTAACGTCCCGTTTCTTGACGAAATTCAGAGAAGCCCACAGGCCAAAAGACTGAGTATCCTGCTCCAACTTGTCGATGTGGCGCTTAAAAAAATCGGTACGTCAGGGCCTTGGTTCCCAATACCGGAATACGGAAATGACTTTCATACGGGAAACTATAGTTGGGGCATAACACCAGAAACACACCGTCGTCCTTGAGCTTCTCTGAAACCCATTCCAAAAAGTGTCTCCAATCCTCAACGTGCTCAAATACGTTAACGCAATAGATCAGATCATACTTCTTATCGGTCTCGTAATTTTCATAAGAGCACGGACTTATATCTACGCCACTTTCCTGGACGAGCGCGTTAAGCTCTTTAAGAGAAGCAAAACCGTCTCCGAATGGCTCTATCCCGTCAAAAAGATGCTTGGGATATATTTCAGAAAATACAGACAATAAAATACCGCTGCCGCAGCCGACCTCGAGAATGTTTGAGTGATCCTCAAGCGCCAATATCTTTTCATTGACATAGCGAAAGCCGAATTTTGCTTCGGCCACCCATAAAGCAGAGTTTGGGATATCAGAACTCTCTACAAAAGTGATGACTTTGGAGTTCATGGATTGTCCATTCTCTTGCACGACAGTTTTCATGACACGTCAGGTGTCCGATAATCTTCTGCGTTCATGCGAAAAATTTTCTTACTGCTTCTATTATCCGGTCTTGGTGTTCCTTGACGCCATAATAAACAGGCAAACGTACAAGTCTCGAACTCAAGGCGTCAGTGTTTTCAAGACTGCCATGGGTCTTGCCAAATCTTATTCCGGCAGGAGAGGAGTGCAGGGGGACATAGTGAAACGGGGTCATTACACCCTCTGCCGACATTTTTTCAATGAAACGATCTCGATCGCCGGGAGTTCTTAGGACGAGATAAAACATGTGCCCATTAGACACACAGTTTTCTGGGCAAACCGGAAGTCCCACAAGGCCTTCATCGCTTAGCTCAGAAAAGCTGTCCCGATAACGGTTGCAGACGTCTATTCTGTACTGCGTCACGTCTTGCGCGGTTTCGAGCTGCGCGAACAAATATGCCGCGACCAACTCAGATGGCAGATAAGAGGAACCAATATCCACCCATGTGTATTTATCCGTCGCGCCGCGGAAAAACTTCTTCCGGTTCGTCCCCTTCTCACGCAAAATCTCGGCTCGTTCGAAATATGACCGATTATTTACGATGAGGGCCCCGCCTTCGCCCGACAGGATGTTTTTGGTCTCATGGAAGCTGAACGCGGAGAAGTCTGAAAGCGTCCCCGCCAGTTTCCCCTTGTAGGTCGACAGCATTGCCTGTGCGGCGTCTTCGATGACGAATAGGTTGTGTTTGGACGCGATGTCATTGATGACATCCATTTCGGCACATACTCCGGCATAATGAACCGCAATTATGGCCTTGGTTCTTGGCGTAATCGCATCCTCGATCAACGTTTCGTCTAAATTCAGAGTGTCCTTGCGTATATCGACGAATACTGGAAAAGCACCTCTTAAAACGACGGCATTGGCAGTCGAAACAAAGGTGTATGATGGAAGAATGACCTCATCGCCGGGCTGCAGATCTGCGAGCATGACAGCCATCTCCAGAGCCCCGGTGCAGGAATGCGTCAAAAGAGCCGGACTGTCGAACGTATTTTCGAGCCATTCGTGACAGCGTTGCGTAAAGGGCCCATCGCCGGAAAGTTTGCTGCTGCTGACGGCCTCCGTCAGGTACTCCAACTCTCGGCCAGTCATCGAAGGGCGATTGAACGGCAGCTTTTCCATTGTTCTGAGACCTTTGTCTAATTCTCGAAGTCTCATTCAAGAGACATATGGCCGTTTGAAGATCGCATGTTCAGGATTGCCTACAAACAAGGTAGATGAATCTCAAGACCATTGATATCAAGCGGGTCCTGATTTTACCTCGGATCAGACCCCCGCGACGCCCCTGAAAGCTTCGCTAGCTGCATTCAAGGAATAAATGCGTGTATGGAAAGCGAAGCCTATTGGGCGCAACCGTCGCCTTTACATTGGAAAACACTTTTGAAGCGATCTCCAAGTATTGCTCTTTCGTGCGAACATACTCCCCTCGGTCTTTTGAAAGCATGTAACGCGCGATTGGGCTTTGCCCCTCCACATAACAACCGTCAAAAGAAACGAAGCGAGCATCCTGCGAGAACATGGATTTGCTCCATTTAAGCATCTCAATCGCTTGATGGTCATCAAGATGATGCAGCACGCCCATCGAAGCCACGAGATCAAAGGGCTCGACGTTCAACTGCTCCGGGGAGCCAGTGGATTCGAACTGCAGATGAATGAATTCGCCCCGATCGCCATGTGCTTCGCGGGCACGAGCAATATACTTTTCGCTTCCATCGACACCGACGTAATGCATGCTGTCAGGCAGATATCTGAGAATGTCTGCCGGGCCGCATCCCACATCAAGCATCCGCATGCCGGGATAGGGGCGGATCAAACTATCCCTGAATTCACGACGCAAGTTGCCGGCACCAACGCACCATTGGAAAAACGAATATACGTTTGAGTTTTCCAAATAGCTTCTGGCATCTAGTGTCATCACGTTACTACCTTTGTGTTGCAAACTGTGCAGATTGTCAGCGTTGCCGGACGATGTGCCAGTATAGTGTTATGGCTGATTGTTCGTGCCACAGACTTTCCATTTTCATACTCGGCGGCATTGCTGCGCCCTCCAAATATGAAAGGTGAGCTGCATGTTTCCCCATCGTGACTTCATGCGTCGATAGAATTTCATATTGATCTTTCACGATCGGGTCGAGTGCATTGATTTGTTCATTCGTCATGATCTTGTATTCTGTATTGCACATGTCGGGGGCCCATTCGCACCACCATGACGGAACAAGCTGGGTCACATTCGGATCAAGCGTTTCAGAGCTGACAGCCAGCACCCATCCCCCTCCATTATCAACGATAACACCGGGTATTTGCCCTGCAACATCTGCCAGCTCGTATAGCCCACTATAGCCCATGTCGTGGGTCACTTTCTGAGATTGGAAAATAAACAGAATTGCAGAAAGCCCGATGAGCGCATTTCGCACTATCGTGTTCGGGATCCGCGCCAATCCAAGGGCGAAGAATATTGCAATCCAAGGCAGGCTCGGGCTGAGCAGCTTTACGCCGCGCAAGGCATAAAACGTGTGAAAAAGAGCAGGTAATACAGAGATCACAACAAGCAACTGGAATCTGGGTTCGCTCAGTCTGCTGAGTGCCGTGTTTATACCGCTGCGCCACGAACCCAATTTTAACAGGGCAAATACCACTAGATACAGCGCAACGGGGGTAAAATAAAATATGAGTACATGCAGGTAATAAATGGGATCAACATTGATCATGCCTGTGCCGGCCTCCCTCGGATACAGGAAGGCCAGATTAAACATCTGGTCGAGAAAATCGAACTCGACCTGAAACAAAACGACTGGAAACAGGGCGGCAAGAACCGCCAAAAACGTCTTGGTCTTCAGCTTTGCGTCGTTGGCCCTGAGCCTAAACAAAGTGATAAGGCATACCGCCACCACCGCTGCCAAGACCGGTGCGACACGGTAGCTGCCAACTGTAACAAAATACCCTGCAAAAAAGCCGGCCGCCAGAAGCCATCCCCGACTTACTTCTTGGGTCTTTTGCCGGATTTTCCCTGACTCTGATATGCATGGCGCAATGGCTTGCAGGAAAAACATAATACTGGCCAACAGCAAGCCTGCGGCCAGCACATCAGGATAAATGAGCCGCCCATAATACACATTGAGTGGCAGCACGGCGAAGACGATTACAGCGATGTTTCTTGCTGTTTTCCCATAAATCCTACCGACGAATACCCAAAGTATGAGCATCGACGCCACAAAGGAGATCAGGGTCACTGCTCTTGCCGAAGCAATGGGATCGTCCCACAAAAGACGAAAACCGGCGATTAGCGTCACATAGCCCGGCCTAGCATAGTAGAGAGGCGCCGAAGGCTCATAACCTGCAATATTTGCGCCTTCCAGTATGTAGGCAGCCTCGTCAAAGGAAGACAGCGCCTGTTCAGCCAGCCCGTTCAACCTGAGCGCCAGTCCAACAAGGAGAGCCAACACAAACAGCACTAGACCCTTATCTATTTCAGAAAACCTGCCCATGTTTCGCGATTTTTTCTTGGTCTGTGCATAATGCTGGTGATGCGTGGGTCTAGCGTGGCTTGGCGCCGGAGGCAAATACCCAATACCTTTGAATTTGAAAAAAGCTGATCGAGGCGATTACGAGTCCTACCAGAACAACCCATTGATGCGCGAAACCGAGTAAATCCGTACCCACGTACAGTATAAGCCACTGCAGAGCGTAGCTTGCCCCATAACCGACGAGATAGCGCAGGCCGGAATGAAATCTTTTGGTCGAGGAATTAAATGTCCACGTGCTGTTCGCAAGATAATTCAGCACAAGGCCCAACAAGGTTGCGAAGAACAAAGCACTTTTCGGCCCGACACCGGCAAACAACGTGAGCGAATAATATACCGCCAGTACGGACACATTCGTGATCAAACCAACAAATATGTACCTAGCGTGGACCAACCCAAACTTCATGACAATCAACCTGAAGGGGTTGAGTCAGGAATGACTGGGCGTTCAGCTTCGCGAATAAATCTAGCCGGAACACCTGCGACCACCGTGAAATCCGCAACATCACGGGTCACGACCGCGCCAGCACCGATGACTGCGCCTTCCCCGATGGAGATGTCTGGAAGTACGGTCGCGTTGGTGCCTATCGATGCGAAACGACCGATTGAAACCCGCCCTGCAATGGCCGCGCCTCCCATGATGTGAACGCCGTCAGCGATAATGCATTCATGATCCACGGTGCAGCCTGTGTTCAAGATGACGCCGTTTCCCAACCTGACAAAATGATTGACCTGCACACCTTGCAGCGCGACCAACATGCTTCCAAGATCTACGGTTTGTTTGAGGTTTGCAGATGCATCGATCAGATTTAAAGGCGTGTGTCCACGAAATCGCAAGTCGTCGAGGAGATGAGTTCGGACCGCTCCGTGTAAGCCTCCTATGGCGACGATAAACCGGGACTTCTTGAGCAATAAGTCTGCGAGCTGGTCCGACTCACGCACTATTGGAAAACACGACGCCCACTCAGGTACGGTTTTTGAAACCAGATCCACAAGCGTGACGTTTTCATACCCTCGGCTCAAAAGTTCCTGGGTGTATATCCTGGCCTGAGATCCGGTGCCCCAGACTATCGTTGGCTCCATAGACAAACTGTCTTCAGTCTTTTCTGGCGATTTCATCGACGATAAAGATCGGACGGTGCTTGGCCTCTGCCAGAACCCGTCCGACATACAGCCCGACAATGCTGATGACAAACAGATGAGCGCCACCCAAAAAAGTTGTCAAGATGGCAAGCGTGGCGAACCCAGCCACCTCAATTGCTCCGATTGCATATTGGATCATTATGACGAAGCCAAAGACAAGCGCGCCCAGACATACAGCAAGCCCCAAACCCGCGATCCACCATAGTGGCCGTTCCGAGTATGCAATGATGGCTTCCAAGGCAAGAGAAGCAAGCTTCAAATACGTGTATGACGACTTGCCTTCCGCCCTTGTTGATCGCGGGACGCGGATCGAGCCGGTAGAGAAACCAACCTGAGCCATGATCGCCGGGAAAAGACGCAGTTGCTCGGGGTAGGCGCGATATGCCTCCGCCACCTTGTGTGAAAACAACCGGAAATTGCCAATCTCAGAGGACACTTCCAGACCTGAAACCCAGCGAAACATGCCGTAGAACAACCTGGATCCGTAACTGCGGCGGCGTCCATGCCCAGAGGCAGAACGTTCAGCGATCACGACATCCAACTGGTTGTCCACAGCATGTTGGTAAAGTGCGGGTATCTGCTCGGGCGGATCCTGAAGGTCACAATCCATAACGACGTACCACCGCGCCCGAGCATATGCGATCCCTGCGGAAATGGCTGCGTGTTGGCCGAAATTCCGGCTAAGGCGTATGCCTACGACGCGGCTATCCGCGGCGGCGGCGGCTTCGATTTCAGTCCAGTCGTTTCCGGGGCTTCGATCATCGATCAACACCAGTTGGAAAGACAGTCCCTGATTTTCGAGTGCTAGATGAGTTCTGTCCACCAGCTCTGATACAAATACCGCCCCCTTGTAAAAAGGTACTATGACCGCAACGTCATATTTCTCCGTTTCGTCGGTCAACCCGACGTGAGGAGCTGCGATCTTGGCCTTGAAGTCCGTCATGTCGCGTTTGCTTCGCCCGATCGAAATATGGTCTTTGAGCTGCATAGCGCGGATCACTAGTCACTCCAAGTCAACTTGTCACCATTTTAGTTAGGCAATTGGCAACGCACGCTGGCGGCGACACACCTCGACGCGCACTCATACATTGAATTGTATCGCAAACCGACACGCGACCATGAAAAATCGGCGTTCCGTCGCCCGTTGACTTGGAACCAAAACAACAAACACTTATCAAGGCAAGTGGCGATGAAAGAAAGAGCATTTCAAACAAGACAAGTATTAGCAGCTTTTTGAAAAGGCGGGCATCGAGAGATCAAGTGGCGCATTGCTCAGGGTAAAAACGGATCATGAACAGCAAACATACCGATCACTTAGGAAACGCCCAAGTCGCGTATCTCGTAATTGCAGTGTTTGTGTTTTTCTTCATACTCCTTAAAAATGTCAACTCGGGATATGAGCTTGGCGATCACGGATTTTACCTGCTTCACATCCATCAGCCAGAAGCCATAACGCACACGGTCACACATTTCGGGCTGGTTTGGAACTTTCTGATCGGCGAGCACAGCATCGCATCCAACAGGCTCGCAAATATCTTTGTCATCACTCTCAGCGGTATTTCGTTGGTTTTTGCAGCGTCGCTAGTGGTGCGTCAGCAGCTTGAAATGTTCACGGTAGTCAAGGGCGTGTTCGTAGCAGCCGCAGCTGCCAGTACCTATTTCGCGAGCTTCATCCTTGATCCATCTTACAATGCGATCGCTTTGACATTGGTTCTTTTCGGAGTTGCCCTGATTGCTACAGGCATTGAAATGCAACTCCGTGGGCGGAAAGCCAAGGCGCTGGCTCTTGCTGGGATCGTCGGCGCACTTATCGCCATGCTAGTTTTGACGAAAGCGTCCACGGCAATCAGCTTTTCGATTTTCATTTTAATCGTCTCGAGCAGCATGGCAGTTGCTCTACGGTCCGCGTCGCTTTTTGTCAGTTTTCTGGTAGCCGGAGTTCTTGGCTTTGGTGTGTTTCTGGCCCTCTTTCAATTGTTTACTGGAATGCTCCCGCATATCGTGGAGTCTTTTAGAAATGGACTCCGCGTTTACTCTATCGGGGGCGCACATTCCACGAACCTTCTGGGAATAGAGTCTTTCAAGCAACTGTATGACTTCTTCAGCGGTTCCTTATCAACCATGAGGCACGACGGATGGATGGTGGCGTTGCCAGCATTGCTCGCTTTGGCTGCCCTCACTCCCCCTGCCCGCCGGTTGAGCGGGCAAACGCGTTTCATAATTCTCGCAGCGGCGGTCGCAACCATCTCGGTGCTCGGTATCGTCTTGATATTGAGCAATGTTGGATCGTCAACCATCAAAGACCACATGATATCGGTATTTACACTGGGTATCCTTATCTCCATTGCCTTTTGGCCTATTGCGAATTTGTCTTTCTCCGGACATGTGCTTGCCGCAGGCTCGTTTGTTGCACCGCTGATCATAATTTTTGGAACGGTCAACTCATATGAAATTCAAATTCTATACATTGGGACTGGGCTCTCTTTGATACCGGCCTGGATCGTTCTGTCAGCCGTCTCAGAGCACGTCGCTGCACCGGCCAGAACAGTTGTGTTGGCGCTGGCCGGGTTTGTGGTAATCCTCTCTGCCTATAGCGCGACACACGATCCTTACAGGCTCGCAGGTGATCTTGCGAGTGCACGAGTGACGATGATGTTTCCCGATGAGGAACGGATGAACGTTACTCCGCCAGTTGCCGAATTTGTTGAAGTCATGAATTTACACTCATATGCTGGCACCGAAGCTGAGGCACCAACGATATTTGATTTGACGGGTCAATTGCCCATCGCCGTCCACCTTCTGAATGGGCGCGCTCCCGGCGCGGCGTGGTTCCTTGATTATTTCGGGCCCGGCTTCAGCCGTGCGATATTTGCCGAACTCGACAACAGCGTTTTCGTTAATGGCTGGGTCCTTGTTCGACTGGACGACACGGGCGCATTGGATCAAAACGCCCCCCACTTTCGCATGTTTCTTGAGCGCCTTGACGATCTTGGTATTGTCTTCGAGCAACAGTTTGAACGGGTCGCTACTGTATCTGCTCCAAATTGGGGAAGGTCTGATGAAACGTTCGCCATC
The DNA here is from genome assembly GCA_900291995.1 of Licmophora abbreviata. Taxonomy (NCBI): domain Eukaryota; phylum Bacillariophyta; class Fragilariophyceae; order Licmophorales; family Licmophoraceae; genus Licmophora; species Licmophora abbreviata. The sequence goes on along the minus strand of OLMU01005644.1, from coordinate 1,608 downwards.
ATACTTTTCAAACCAATGTCCCTTGATGCGGTAAAAAACGGTGTTCCGTCCTCTCGTTGACTGGCGCTGATCGGCCTTCCGACCAAACATATCAAGGCCCTTCTGCTTTCAGCACTGGGACCAATGCACCAATATCTCGCCCAAGTTCATGGCGAAGAAGCGGCTGAAATACGCGTCGCATGGCGCCAGAAATCAACCTTCAGACACTTTGAAAGTCCTGTGTCGATAGAAGCCTGTGATGGTTTGCAGTAGACTTTTATCCAATCGGGATCATCGTCCCATACTCTGATACTGGCCTGAGGCGGGAACAAACTTCTGGATGTTCCAAATAATTTCTCGTTTCCAATGTGGCGTTTATAAAATGGGGCGTATCGTCAACCAGTTGCCGAATTTGCATATAAAGCTGTTCACAGCCTATGCACGACGAGATAGCTTATACAGGTGATGCCCAACCTCGTCTCCGTCCTCTGCGTGTCCTATAACCAAGCGGCCTATTCGGCGGCGGCGCTGCGTTCGGTCTTTGACCAGAGCTGCCGCGATCTCGAACTCGTCATCGTGGATGACGGATCGACAGACGGCAATCCCGACATCATCCGGGAAACCCTGAAGGACAGTCCCTTTCCCGCGCGCTTCATCGAGCAGGCCAATACCGCAAACGTGCCGGGAAATTTCAACACCGCGCTCCGCGCAAGCACGGGCCGCTTCGTCACCTTCCTGTCGCTCGACGATCTGCTGCTGCCCGAATGCATCGACCGCAAGCTTGCGGTGATGAAAGCCGATGACAGCATCGCCTTCGTCGCCGACCGCAGCAATCGCGTGATCGACCAACAGGGCGCCATGATCACCGAAAAAGCATCGATGCCGATCGACGATGATGCCATCCAGACGGCGGATGATCTTCTGGATGTCGAATATGCCAATGCCCACAGCTTCTATATCCAAGGGCAGCTCTTCCGCCGCGATGCCATCGACGCGGTGGGGGGCTTTGACGACACGCTGATCGGCGATGACATCATCCTGCGCACGCGCCTGTTTCGCCATCTCGCTGCCCATCCCGAAAAGACATTTCAACTGCTCCCCGGTCCCGGTTTTGCCTATCGCAAGCATGGTGACAACCTGCATCGCAACAGCTTCAGACAGGTCAAGACTCTGGTCGAATGGCATGGCGCGTTCTTTGCCGACAGACCGCCGCCCCGGGTCTTGCTGAAACTGCTTGATTCCCATTTCGAACAGCTTCTATCATCGGGCGACCAAAACGCGCTCGATGCCGCCTGTGCCTATCATCCCTTGGTGGCCCAAAGGCTGCAGGACTACCGCACTTCCTGGAAAGGCCGACGCCGCGCGATCAAGCGCGGGATGCGCAAGCTTCTGTCGAAACCCTGAGTGTCAAGCCTGCGCGCGCGGACGTTGACGCGCCGGATTTCCCGTCACGACGGCACCTGCGGGCACGTCTTTGGTCACCATGGCCCCGGCCCCGATCATCGCACCGGCGCCAATGGTCAGGCCGGGAAGGATCGTGGCGCCCCCCCGATCGAGGCCCCGACCCCCACGCGCGTCTTTAGGAATTCCTCAGGATACTCCTTGGATCGCGGGGTCTTGTCATTCGTG
>OLMU01005639.1:0-19283 GCA_900291995.1 Licmophora abbreviata | reverse complement strand
GGATACTCAAGTCGGTGAGCAGAAGGGTGGTGTCAATGTACGAGCTCCTACATAGAACAGCATGTTGCATTCGATTTTTGGAACTTATTGCTTACTACCTAGTCAATTCCTGGTCGCGACAAGAGTATGCATGCTTTCGCTCAAATGCTTCCATCGATCCTTCTTGCTGACAGCTGGCAGCACATGACCAGCGCGATATGTAGCTTGAGCTTACAGTTTTAATGGTGACTTCAGCTTTTGAAAGGTACGCACTCCCAAGGATTATATGTAGTGCTACAGACCCGTGCAAGTATGACACCTTCTTGTAGCCATACTAGTATGATATGGCTGCAGACCCAGAAAAGAGTACGATAGGAGTTCTGAAGGAAGGACGAAATGGAGACTCGGGTGTCGGTGGTTTGAGTACATAGTCGTACAGCTACTTCGACTCCGCGAGAAGAGTTAATGGGGATGTGAGGCCATTCCATTCAAATTCAAATTGAGAATTTCCCCGAGGCACTCCTCATCGGTCGCTTACCACAAGGCATTCGACTGATCAATTCAGATGTCAATATTTTGCAAAGCGGAATGACCGGGGGCTGGGGAGTGCTCCGGGGCGAATCTTTGATGGACGCGGCTGATGGCTGATGGCAAGTTTTAAGTTTTTGACGTTGATGGCTCGGCCTGGAACTGACAGAAGAGTTCTCATCACTCTCACAAACCAGGATCACCTGTGCTCTTCTTTGCTAATTCTCATCTTCCTTTGAGTCTCGTCTGCCCCCCTCGCTCTTTTCCTGCCATGAAGATTTTTGCCTTTCTTTCTCTCATGCCCTTGGCGTGTTTCGCCTTCGCCCCCAGCACTCGCCTTACCAAGAAGACCACGAAACTGCAGATGGTCGATCGTCGTGAGATGCTCGCGACTGGCCTTGCCTTTCTCGCCGTGGGTCCTGCCACTGCTTACCAGTCGGCCTACCAGTCCCAGGCGGGCATTGGATCCGACAGGATCTTTGCACGTGATGATGAGATCGTTGCTGCTCAGCAAGCAACGGGAGATAAGCTCGATCTGAACTCCGCATTCGTGGTGAGTACAAAAGTCAGGTCATGGCTCGTGACGGCATGAAATAGAGTTCTCGCTAATTGGGTTACTAGATTTCGCTCACTCTCGTCATTGTATGCTGCAGGGTGACTACAAGCAGCTGCCGGGCATGTTCCCCTCGGCAGCCGGAAAGATTGCCAGCCATGGTCCCTATGAAAAGGTGAAGGACATCTACAGTATCGAGGGACTCACGAAGCACGACAAGGACATGTTCAAGAAATACGAGCGCTACTTTACGGCGCTTCCTGCTTCTCCTCGTACCTTCAACGAACGCATCAATGCTCGTGTTAGTACGTAAGACACCTTGGTCGGCGACATGAGACCAGAGCATCTACGAGGAACAGACGGCGAGACACGGGCCCTTTCCATGCGCCAGTACCTAAAAGCTGAAATCACGACAGGGATACTTATAGCTTAGAGTACTAGGAGATGAAGCGAACTAGCTATTTGCTGTGTGTTCTGACGTAGTACATTAAAGTGTTCCCCAGATCTCTCGGAGCTTTAGCAGTTTGCGAGGCAGTGAGTGATCCAGCGTATCGTGTTCTTTAGAAATCATCACGCTCGATATCCTCGACGAGGGCCTGAACTTCGTCCTCGTCGAGCTCTTCCAGTCGCTTGGCGATGACGGCATTCTCATAGTCTCGCAGCTGCTGCGCGTACGTCATGTCCTTGGTAGCGACTCGAAAGAGATAAGTCGAAAGCCACAGGATACAGATGAGGACGGTGAATCCAGCTCCAATCCATTTTCCAGTTTCGAGCTCGTCGAACCCAAAGAAAGACGTGGCGACCGAGTAGCCGACAAGCGGAATGATGAACAAGACGAGGCTGAGGAAGAGGGCGCCACCCTTTGTACCGGGGTCCAAGAGCATGGGCAGATTGGACTTCTTTTCTTGGATGGGCTCTGGGTCATTTTCTTGCGAAGATGAAAACAGAAGGTGGGGTGCACTGCCAGAAGGGGATGAATATCCTCGCATCAGCTGCTGCTGTGATGAGAATTGGAGAATCGGAGGTCTGGTCGAGCACCTGGTCCGCAGAGTCTTCGCTGGCGCTACTGGTACCGGTATCGTAAATCCATTGCTGCAGTGTTCCGCAAGAGCCACACAGAGCATAAAAATCGTCAATTTCAAATTGCGAATCATTGTGGATTGTAGGAGTTAGGGTGCTCTGTGTGTGTGTCTGTATGAAAGGTAGACTGTAGTCTAGATTGGCCAGAGCATGGTTGAGAGGGAGAGAGGGCTCGGTTCGCCTGCTCGACGGCCGACAGCCGACAGAGATAAGAATCGAATCGCTGACGTACCAGGTACAAGTAGATACGATATGATACGACGTATGATACCGGTAAAGGTTGTACGTAGCACATTCAACATGGTACCGAAGCCAGGCAATGTTTTTAATTGTTTTAGCTCGCGTCTCAATCTCGAGTGAGACACTCTGTTCTCGTTTCTGTTCCATTCGCCAATGCACATGGACGACGGCGGCTGATAAGTTTGATTCATTCTGTGGGGATGCAACGATACTGTAGTGGTGTGGTCTCTGCTCGTTGCACTAGTATGATATACGTCATCCCGTGCGATATTTTCAATTCGCATTGGTCTGTTTTCAATTTCGGCGTTCCAAACCGCAGCAATCAAATCTGAAGCTTGACAAAAACAGTACGCCAAAGCAATGCACTGCAGACTGTTTCCCATTTTCCACGTCCTCCAAATAATAATGAGGACCGCCCTGTTTTCATGGCTGTTCCTGCTCTTCCGAACGTCTTTTTCAGTCGATGCCGATTCACTGGAACAGGAAGATCTGCAGCCTGATCCCAACAACGAAGACTATGAAAACATGATGTAAGTCTGTTTGCTTTTCATGCATCGTCTCGTGCGTGGGAGCGAGGGTGGGACTCCTTGCTTGTTCTTCAGGTCAGAGATTGGCTTGCAAGCTGGACTCACTCTCTGCCTCTCTCGTCTCGTCCAGCTACGTCGGCCGGCTAGATCCTGATTCCGGTCTTCGAATCGATTTCGATAGCCCCGTCAGCAATGGAGTCACATATATCTTTGGGACGGCCTTTGATGAAACGCATAAACAGATTGAGGAACAAGATCTTCACAATCATCACCATTCCATCTTCGGGGACGTCGCAGATCGAAACTATCCGACCAAGACCAGGGAAGAGATACTAAAAGAGCGGCGGCACAATGAGGTGTCACAGGATGGACCGAAACCCTTTGGCCATGTTGGTACGTCCATGTTCATGACTCTGTTTTTTTGGATTCTTTGCCATCTTTCTCATGAATATTTTGTATCGTCGCTGATGTCTGATGTGCCGGTAGATGAACATCCGTTGGACGGAGGCGTCATGCCGCCAAAGATCGTTTACGTGGAACCTTTCTTTATGGACACCTCGCTCGTTACCAACAAGGAGTTTGGAAAGTTCGTTCGAGCAACTTACTATGAGACAGAAGCCGAAAAATATGAATGGAGCTTTGTCCTTGCTAGCTTTCTCCCGTCCACATCTCCCACCGAAGAAGTTGACCCTGAAGCAGAACACTGGGTGGCAGTGGAAGGAGCGTACTGGCGAAGGCCCGAAGGGCCAGAGAGTTCCTACAAGTATCGCGAAGACCATCCTGTGGTTCACGTGTCGCATCGCGATGCTGCCGAGTATTGTCAGTGGGTGGGAAAACGCCTGCCAGGAGAGCGGGAATGGGAGGCCGCGGCTCGTGCTGGAAATTACGGTCCGACCAATCGAACTCTGTATGACTGGGGCGAGTCGACGGATGGATGGATGCAACATACCAATCTGTGGGGCAACGGATCTTTTCCCTACGAGAACCATGCGGAGGATGGGTGGAGAGGGACGTCTCCGGTTAGGGCGTACCCTCCAAACGGCATGGGCTTTTTCGATATGACTGGGAATGTATGGGAATGGATGCGAGGGGGCAAACACAAAGCGCGTATTGTCAGAGGCGGTAGCTACGTTGACTCCTTGGATGGGAGTACGAATCATGCCGCTACATTGGGGGCACGATCGACCATTCACGGCACAACAACGACAGGCAATGTTGGGTTTCGATGCGCCAAGTCTCCCAAGCGTCGAGTAGAATACCACTGGACGTACCACGACGAAGACGTTCATGGAAAGCTGGCCATCGAAGACCAGTATGGGGAGCAGCATCATAGACCACAGCGCGGGTGGGAGGACCAGTTCGAACCGCTCGAGGACGACGAGTTCGAAGAAGAGGAAGTCGTCAGGGACAGCAAATCGCGTACAGGAAAGCAGAAGAAGAGAGTTGTCAAGCCGCGAACTCGGATATCTACTGAGTTGTAGGTTGTAGATCCCTGACTCCTTATTGGTTCTTGTATGTGTACATCAACGGTAACCTGACACCTGATGCTATTGCCAGGCACTTCTCACCGTCGTCTATTAGCAAAGAAACAAAAGCGGTATGTATATCCCTGTTCCCTCCTGTCGTGGTCGTCTTGCATCATGGGACGAAAGCGAGGGGCGAGTTGTCTTCAAACACGAGCTTTTGTGTCGTGAATGTCTTGAATCACGAGCATGAATCATACCATATCAAGTCACTAGTCGTCGATTGATCAAGTCACGACACCCGAGTTGAGCACGAAAAGTAGTCGAAAAGACCGAGCTGTTTGCTGTTATAGAGTACCATGCAAGAACGTTTTCTGTTTTCTGCGACTTTCTGTCCCTCTAGCGCCCGTATCGTAGCAGCACTGTCCTCAACTGCGCAAATTGATAAGTATGTCTACTTTGAAGGCTGAAATGGACCGAGAAATTCGTCGTCTGATGAAACAGTACGGCGTCGAAGAAATTCAGAAATCCGTTCTCCGTTGTGCCTCTTCTTCTGAAGGTTCCTCCGAGCTCATGCTCAGCACTAGCATTCTTGAAGCGAGCTTCGAGGCTACCTTTCTCGTGGACGAAGAAGGGATCATTGTGAAAGTCAATTCGGCGGCTGCGAAGGTCTTCGGCTACGACAGTACAAAAGAGCTCGAAGGCCAGAATTGCAGCATTCTCGTTGGAGATCCAGAGCATGCTGCTAGGCACGACGAGTACATGCTCAAATTCAAGGAAAGGGGGAGAACTTCTCGGGCTTTGGGAGTGAAACGTCCTGAAATCGCTCGGCGGAAAGACGATTCAACCTTTCCCTGTCGTATTGGGATTCAGAAACTTCCAAATTGTTCGAACCTCTTGGTTGGTTTTATCCAAGACACTACTGACGAGCTCAAGGCCATTGAATTGGCAGTTGAGAAACGGGCGGCAGAGGCACTCTTGTTTAATATGCTCCCTGCCGAAATCGCCCATCGTTTGAAAGACGACCCGACGCACATTGCTGACCACTTTGCGGAAGCCACGGTACGTCAAAAGACCTACATGGGTCCCGTCTCCCTAGCTAGCCACAAGTAGTCTTTCGAACTCATCTGTCTCTCATTCTCCTCCCACTAGATTCTGTTTGCGGACATTGTTGGCTTTACCGAGAAGAGTAACTCACTGGAACCAATACAGGTCGTCCAGTTCCTTAACGACGTTTTCTCCAGGTTTGACGCCCGACTTGACGACTATGGTCTCAACAAGGTCAAGACAATTGGTGATTGTTGTAAGTTTGACTGTGTCCAGGCGCATTCGACGGTTTGATCTTGCTCTTTAGTAAAGATTCTTGACTCCCGCTCTGTTGCTTCCGCCGTCTCTTTAGATATGGTCACATCCATCCCCGGCTGCAAGGATCCTCCCAAGACATGTGCCGCCGTTTGTCATTTCGCCATGGATGTCATTCACGAGATTAACAATTACAACAATGATAACAACGGCGGGTTTCCACTCAGCATGCGCGTCGGTATCAATACGGGTCCTGTTGTGGCGGGTGTGGTGGGGACCAAGCGCTTTTTATACGATATTTGGGGAGATGCAGTGAACGTTGCGTCGAGAATGGAGTCCACGGGCGTTCCCGGTCGTGTGCAAGTTACCCAGGCGGTGGTCGATGCCGTGTCGGGCACTGAATTTGAGTTTGAAAAGCGGGGTGCTGTTTCTGTCAAGGGGATTGGAGAAATGGAGACATATTTTCTCAAGGGGAGAGAAAAGAGCAAGAGGAGATCGCATATGGCAATCCGGCGGTCCACGATCAGGACCCGCAGTCAGATGGAGCTCCTGCAAGCGCTAAAACAGCTCGAGACCTGAGCGCGAGGATGACAATAATTAAAACCACAAGCTGGTGAGGACTTGCAGAGTTGCTCGTCGCCACAGTCCATGGACTTGCCCACAGTCACCAGGTGTGAGTGACTTGCTTTCGCCGCTAGACTGCATCGGGCACGAACGAAAAAGCAGAGAAGCAAATGTGAGAGTGATTTGATCCACTCTTAACGCTCGAGCAACGATCGACAACATCGTTCCTATACTAGTCTATAGGCCTCTTATCTACAGTAGGGAGACTGCGCACGGTAGATAGACGAACTACCATTGCTTCACAACGTACAAAACGGAAATCGCTGTTTCGGTTCCCCCTCATGTTTCTGTGGATCGGCCCACCGCTCATCCTTGTACGCGACCATCTTTGATCCTTCCTCCCGAAGAGCAGGTACTGCTGGTTCGAGCACCTCTCGCAGCGATGTACAGAGTTTGAGAACGTCCTCGTCACTGATAGGCCACGCGGTCATTTTGCCCTGTACCGCTCTCCACTCGTCGGATCGTCCATGGAACAATTCATTGAGTTGACTCGTCGGGATCCTTACTTCTTCATCTGCGTTCTTGTAATACACTGAAACCCTCCAGGCACTGTCCGGCCACTTGTTGGACCATGTCGGATAGGTCCCAATCGGCCAAGAGTTGTGACGAACGGAAGTAAATCCAACCACAGTGTTTGCAAGGAGCAAGGTTGCACCGATTGCAACTCCCAGGCGCAAGGACTCCTTCGGATGCTGCGAGTCGTTGTACGCGGGTATGGTCATGCGAGTGTGGATCCGCTGGACAATACTGGAACCGATCTGAAAGAGCCAGTGCCAGTCGATAAAGACAACGTACATCCACAGCAAATGACGGAACTGAATGGCCATGAAGAGTTCGACGCCTATATGAAAGGACATGCCAATCGCAGCAATGGCCAGTCGCGATGTGGGGTGAATTAAGAAGAGGGGGTAAAAGAACTCAAAGACAATGGTGGCGACCGCCCCGATCCTGCAGAGAAGAGGGTAGTGATCGAGGGCAAAGAGAGGTTTGAAATCATCGCGTTGATCTAGCCAAATGGTGTGCATGGCGTTCCGTAGGGCATCTCCAAAGACCCAATCGTAGCCCGAGTGGATGATCTTGTAGTATCCCGGAAAGAAGTAGCATACGGACATTAAGAGCATGACGATTTTGAGCGGAATGCCGTAGATCCAAGATGCGCGAAGCTTGTAGGTAGTTTTTCCAAAGAAGTAACGTGCCATGAGTCGATCGAGCGAGAGTGCATGCGCCGCAGACGGACTCGCCGCGAGGACGAGTGCAAACCAGATCAAATGATGATTGTGATCAATCTTTCCAAAACACTGGGGAATACCAAAGAGGTAGGTGGAGAGGAGGGCAGCGATCCATGCCGCAGGCTCGTAGCAGAATCCCAGCATGGCGAAATTGCAGGCCCAGTCAAAGAGGGGCAAGAGGCGCTGGGTGAGGGATGGCGAAATGGGAATGAGGTGGAAGAAGGAGTGGTAGCCGGGCGGTGGGACTCTCATTTCGGGTGGGAATCCAGACTTGAGAGGAACATCGTAGGGGCGATAGTGTCGGAGGGACCAGAAGAAGAAGAATCGAAAGACGGCGAGATTGACGGGGTGCACTGGTTCGTAGAGAAAGTTTGACACTGCCTGTCGGAAGTACGCCGTATTGGTTTGTTTGTTGTCGACGCTCTTCTCCTTCTTGGACTTTGGCGACTCAGCGTTCTGAGGGACAGAAGAAATAAGAGTGTTTGCATGTATAAGTTTTACTAGCAGTCTAGGTATGCATGTTCAATGTCCTTCGATCTGTAGTGTATGATACAGTGCACAGTGCACAGTGCACAGTTATACCGGTATCACTGTAGATCTTATCTCATGTAAATCATACATCGTACATCGTACATCGTACATCGTACACCGTACACATACCTGTTCTAGGGACACGTCTGGGGCACTCAGGCCCTTGGCTGCCCTCTTGCGGCGGGTAAGCACGGCCATGCTGTTGGCTATTGGTATGATATGTCGGAAGTGTGATATCCTATGGTGATGGCCGCAACAAGAGTTGCAAGTTGCAAACACACATCGCGATGAAGAGTTGTGTGGAATATTCACCTTCAGATGTGATTATGCGCACCTCCCTCAACGGATATCATGACATTTTGAGTACCAGTATGTATGCACGAGTATACTATAACACGATCATGACCTACGACGACGCACACATCACAACATACAGCACCACCATGATGGTATCATACTCAATACAGGCACGACGACTGTATGATATCACACTGTATGATGCCTGTATGCATGCAGTTTGAAGTTCCGACGGCGCTTGTCTGCCAGTAGACTAGAATACTTTACCGAGTGGTCTAGCTAGTTCTATGATATCTAGCAGCACGAACTGATTGTCATGTCAGGATGCGGAAACTTCGATCTCATGATAGAATCCACACGGCGATGTGTTATTTTCGTTAACTGCTGACGGCAATGCACACAAGAGGGTCTGCGTTTTCAAAGATGGCGATGCGATGCCGTTGAGTAAGCTGGCTCTGATGTATCCTGTCTCGGCCGCCTTGCGTCGTCTGACGCCACGGTGGTGGTTGCTCCATTGAAAGTACTATACCACTCGGATGGGCTCCCAACAATGACGGCTGAGATTGAACAAAGTCTTTGTCTAAGTACTGCATGGAGTGTTTCTCTTTTTCATACAAGTGATACATCCATTGTTTCCATTCCTACCAAACCTCTTGTTGCGCTCTTCCATGAACAAACATTGCCTCCATTGCAGCGGTTGCGGCCGCAATTTCGGCTTTATCCTCGCTTCTCCTCGAGAAACTCTTCACGAGATTCACCTGCATCGGCTTCGGCAGATTGCGGTTTCCGCAAATGTACAGCATGCCCTTCTCTGTCTCCCGAAGCAGGCGTCGCGCGTCGTCCGTCTTGCCCACCAAATCCTGCACGTAAATCTTCTTCCCACCCGTGTAGCCGTCCCTGCTAAATGCAGTGTGCAGCGTGAACCATCCCTTATACTTCTCGGCGTAAACCTCAAGCTCCTCCTGGTACAGGAACTCATCAGCACGGAATCGATTGCCAAAGTAAAGAGAAAAGGGAGCCACCGTCTTGCCGGCCTCGGCGGCGCGCACCCGGTCGCGAAGGAAGGCAAGATGTGGCGCCAAACCACTGCCGATGCCGGCACAAATCACGGGCTGCTCCGGAGAAGGCGGCTCCATACTTCCAGGCTTGATACGGCACCACATGTGATCGCCTGCCTCCATGTTCCGAAGCATGTTGCAATTGAGACCGTAGCGCATGCCTTCGTCGCACCACCATGTGTCAATCAAGACGCACAGCTCGGTGGTGTTAGGCGTCGCAAGAGGAGCACTGGCAATCGAATAGGCACGTGGCTTGATTACGGGAATCATCGCTAGGAACGCTGGAAGTGGAGGGTGGGCCTTCCTGAAACGGAGTAGTACGTCAGCCATTGTGATCCCAGTCGCCTTTTCTTCCCTCTTCAAGAACCCTGGGTCCAACATGGCCTTGCGTTCCTCTTCGTCCTCTTCGAACGTGGCGAGCTGCTGTACAAAGTGTTGTGACGGCTTCCCAAAAACGTCCAGGACGCTTGTAAACAACGTTCCGAGACTGATATCGTCGTCGATACCCCACGCGTGAACTCTCACGACGGTGCGCTCGTCGAAATCAGGAGAGTAGTTGTGAAGAAACTGCGAGACGCGCTCGGGGTCATTCTGCGGGAAGATATCCAATGCATCGCCAAGTTCGTACGGGAGCACAGTGGGAATATTGACGACGCGGAAATCGCGATTGTAGTCGGGTCGACACATCCTGTCGTTGCTCAAGATCGGAACAGAGACTGCCTTGATATCCTCTGATGTGTAGAACTGGTGAACTGCGCGGTGTTCCTCTTCTGGGCGAAGAATGGCTCGCTCCGAGAACATGACCTTTACTGGAACGATGTGAGGGACCTCGGCCGGTGGGGATACTTCCAACGCAGGCCAGACTTGATCCAGCCACTCGTGAAGTCCGCCTTCCATTCCATCCTCTGCTGAATCGTCGCACGTTCCCAAAGAGCAGATTTCCTTAGCTCCAAGCTCCAGCATCCTGTGGCGGACGTCAGTGGCCGACTTGCAGAAGAAGTAGTACGACGAGTCACCTAGACCAAGCACCATGAATCGAGTTCCCTCGGGAAAAGGCTCTGTGCGAGCGCACAGCTCGGCGTAGAAACGCTTGCCGTTCTGGGGCATTGCACCTTGTCCGCAGGTGGCAACGATAAAGACGGTTGTCTTCCCCTCCAAGTCATCCAAATCGGCGTCGTCCATCGCGTCTGCATTGTTGGATAAAATACAGGCATCAGCAAAGTCACGAGCAACGCGAGCCGCAGTCCCCGTCTCCGAGCCAAATAGCACTCTGACGGTCGCATCATCTGCTTGATCGAATGCCTTATAGCCAGCTGCGAGTTCATTCAAGTGGTCCATACGATGGTGAACGTCCGTGTTCATCTTTCCGAAAAGCTCCTCCGCAATCACTGGGTTTTTCTTTTTCAGATTGATAAAGCGTCCCTCACGTTTTAAGAAAGCAGACACTTCCTTCCGAAGCTTTTTGCTGTCGAGAATAAAGGGGTTCTTCCCTTCCTCCACAAGCTCCGGGTTGAAGCGGTAGAGCGGCCAGTACCCCGTTTCTACGGCTAGGCGGCATTCGTCGAACATTTCATTGAGACTGGGACGCACCTGCTGCTGGATGCACGGTGCATACGCGACGATGATCGAAGGGCCTTTGTGTCGATCAGCTTCAATGAATGCTTGAAGGACCTGTGACTGGTGGGAAAGCGCCACGGACGCAACATAGACGTGCTCGTATGTCATGAAGATCTCACCAATGTTCTTCTTGGTCTGCTCCTTGCCGCCCATGGCAAACTTGACAGCGGCACCCACAGGCGTTGACTTGGACGCCTGACCGCCGGTGTTGCTGTACATCTCCGTATCCACAACAAGCACGTTAACATCGTTGGATGCAAAAGCTTCGACGTGGTCAAGACCACCAAAACCAATGTCATAGGCTGGACGGCAAATCAAAAAGGGACGAAAAGAAGTTAGTGTGCGAAGATTTCCGGAGTGCTTGTTACCCACAATGCGGCTAGGATCGACTCACCCCATCCGTCTCCGCCAACTATCCATTGTGAGAGTTTAGGGAACATGTCGCGGTCCGTCCAAATCTGACTCAGAAGTGACGCTTCTGGCGAATGATTCTTGGCCTCGGGCTCTGGGAGTGCAGCGTGGAACAGCGGCTTCATCTTGTCGAAGAGATGAGTGCATCGGTCACTTTTTTCGTCGCGAACCTGGAGCCAATCAGCTAGCAGAGAAACCAGCTCTTGCTCTTCCTCGTTCTTTTCCTCATAGCTTTCCTTAGAGAGCTCCATGATGTGAACGTAGTTCTGAACAATTTGGATCAGTCGCTTGCGGCGGTGACGCATAGCGGAGAACATCCCAAATCCTGCAAGGTGCAGGTGCAAATGAACACAAAAATAAGCACTATGTAAACAAGGCACTGCTTCGTCACTCCGGACAGTCTGCACTCACCATATTCGGCGTTATCTTCGAAAAGGGAGTTTGCCCAGGCTGGTCCACGGCCACTCTTCTTGGAGACAGTGTAAGGATTTGCAGGAAACGAACCGCCCCAGATGGTACTGCACCCCGTCGCATTGGCTATCACCATACGTTCTCCAAAGAGCTGCGTCAAGAGCTTGAAATACGGCGTCTCTCCACAACCAGAGCACGCGCCTGAAAACTCCATGAGTGGCGTCTGGAACTGTGAGCCCTTGACAGTGTACTTGTCCACCAAGTCACCTCGTTCCGGCAAGTCAACGGCGTACTCCCAGTTCTTTTCGGCGGCCGGCATGAAGTCCTCGATGTCCTTCATCTGCAAAGCCTTGGGGCTCTCAGGACACGCTTCTACGCAGGCATTGCAGCCCGTACAATCCAGCGGGGAAATTGCAAGTTGATATCGCTTGCCGGCAAGCTCCGTGTCCTGTGCCTTTAACGTGATAAACTCTATCGGGTATGGGGCAGCCAATGCCTCGTCCTTTGTGACCACAAAGGGCCGAATCGCCGCGTGAGGACACACAAACACGCATTGATTACACTGGGTACATGAATTGAAGTTCCACTCAGGCATTTTGCAACTAGGATTTGGACTGCGCTTTTCAAACCGCGTCGTGCCAGGAATCATAACACCTCCCAGCAGGTGGTTCTCCAAGAATGCCGAGATTGGAATGTCGTCTCCCTCCAAACGCGACACTGGCTTGGCAATTTCGTTCATAAACTTTTTCGTTTTTTCATCATCAATCAAATCAATGTGACGACTCAGATACGAGCGATCCTCCCTAGTTATCATACGCCACCGGGCAGGTATCTCCACCAACTGCATGCTCTGAGGATCTGACACGACGGCATCCAACAAGTCAATGTTCTTCTTGACGACATCTTCGCCTTTGTAGGTGTACGTTTTGACGATGGCCGCCTTCAACAAGGCGACAGCTGTCTCGAGTGGCAAGACACTGGACAGCTTGAAGAATGCGCACATACAAATCATATTGATGCGTCCGGCCAGTCCATACTGCGTTGCTAGCTTGGCAGCGTCCATGATGTAAAATTCGACGCGACGCAATGCCATGGTCCGAAGAATCTTGGGCGAAACCAAACCTTCCAGCGCTTCCATTCTTTCTTCGGGACTAGCCAGCGATGCAATGGTTGTATTCAAGAAGAAGGTACCACCTCGTTTTAAGAACTTCACAACATCAAACTTGCCTCCCTGCACATAGGATTCGTTGTGACAGGCTACATAGCCAGCCTGTCCGTCCTCCACACACCACGGTGCTTCAATCGGATGCGACGGACTGAATCGCAAATGCGAAACGGTCCAACCGCTGCTCTTTTTCGCATCGTACTCGAAGTAAGCTTGGACGTTCATGTTTTCATGATATCCACCGATAATCTTGATTGCTTCTTTGTTTCCACCCACCGTTCCGTCACTTCCAAATCCCCAGAAGACACATTGCTTGATGCTGTCATCGAGCGTCAATACTGGCCTACCAAGACTGAGGGACAAATTTGTCACATCATCTTCGATACCGACTGTAAACGGACGCTGAACATCATTACGATTCTTGCGCAGAATGTTGGTCAACACGGCTTCGACCATGCGTGGTGTAAAGTCCTTGCTACCCAATCCATACCGTCCCCCAGCCACCAACACATGTCCGCGTCCTTGATGGAGTAACGAAGTACAAACATCCATGTACAGCGGCTCGCCTTGTGAGCCACCCTCCTTTGTCCGATCTAGTACTGCAATGCGTTGAATGCTGTCAGGCAATGAGTTGACGAAGGTCTCGGGACTCCACGGACGAAAGAGTCGAACTGCAATCATGCAAGCTTGTTCAGACTTCAAGTGGCGCAGCGTACTTTCCACGACTTGCACGGAACTGCCCATAGTAACAATAGCGACCGTTGGTGTGGTAGTCCCGTAGTATGCGTATTCGAGTGTCTTGTAACGACGACCCGCAACCTTGTAGAATTCCTCGAGCGTTTCTTCGATCAATGAAGGCACACGATCGTAGTGCGAATTGCTGCTTTCGACAAGTTGCATAAACACGTCGGGGGCTTGCGCAGTTCCTCGTTGACTAGACAAGCGATAGCGAAGGGAGAATGGTGAGGTGTTGAGTCGATGGAACTGGAACAAATGTGTCAATTGGGTGTTTCAACTCACTTTGGATGCATCGGAGACAGTCCTCGCTGTCGAAATTCATCAACCTTATCCCAGGGCATGAGCTGTTTCAATTGATTGTCTGATAAGACTTCAATCTTATTGATTTCATGGGAAGTTCGAAAGCCATCCATAAAGTGCAGGAACGGCACTCGTGACTTGAGGGTTGCTACTTGCGAGATAACGGCCATGTCATGTGCCTCTTGGACACTAAAGGAACTCAACATGGCCAAGCCGCAGCCACGGACTAGCATTGTGTCACTATGGTCGCCATAGATGGACAGTGCCTGTCCTGCGAGGGCGCGGGAGGCCACATGAATGACCGTGGGAAGCAACTCTCCTGTGTTGAAGAGAACGTACGAGTGCGCGGTGAGACGTGAATGCATGCAATGAAAAGCCAGACAGGACGACATAAGACTCGTCTGAAGCACCAAGGCAAAGTTTTCATGGCACAAAATGCAGAAATCGCATTTGCTGGCGCTCACCTGCAATCTTGTATAGATTCGGAATGTACAAGAGCAGTCCTTGACTCGCCGTGAAGGTCGTTGCCAGGGATCCACTGTTCAAGGCCCCATGCAATGCTCCCGCGGCCCCGCCTTCGGACTGCATTTCTACAACCGTGAGTTTCTGACCCCAAATGTTCAATTGACCTTTTGCAGACCATTCATCGACAACCTCTCCCATGGGAGAGCTCGGCGTAATGGGAAAGATGTAGGCGACATCGTTCATTCGATAGGCCGCGTACGCAACGGCCGTGTTGCCGTCCACGCAGACTTTCCTGGGTGCCGAGGTGCGATTTGGTCGTCTTTCATTCGTGTCGTTGTTCTGTGCTTGAAAGTGAGGCAAACTTTCTTTCTTGAGAGACGACGGCATGGCGCTCGTTTTTGGTGTCTCCTGATCCTGGCCGGCTGCTGGCTGGGTGCCCTCAAAATATCAAACGAGTAAGCAAACACTCAGCGAGCTGTCTCTTTCTGCGGTCTTTCCTTTTCTTGATGAGCTACAGTATGAGGATGATGATGGTGATGCTGGTCGATCAATCGCTCCATCAATCGTATCGTATCGTATATTTCGTCTTTTTATGGTTCGCGTCTCACTTCGTGATCGAGAATGGAAAGATGCGCCGTCCCATTTAAGTTGCCGTCCTTATCGTACCTATTCTCCAGATCATTAAGTACCCTTTGTGTGTTTCAGTTCGCAGGATGCTCAGTAGTATTTCTGATGCGAACCCTGTCCTCGCTCCGTGGATTCTACACGATTTGTATACCGGGCGAATGAGAACTCTACTTCACACGAGGTAGGATCGAGACAAAGGTTTCCGGAGAGCTCATTCTGAATGGATATGCTCCGTTTTTACTTATGGGTCCTGTCAGATGGCATCGCAATCGGATTGGGAGTCTTGAAAGCAAAGCTGCTTTTTTAGAATCCACGACGACGAGGTCATTGAGCCTCCCAGCGGATGACCCGTGGACACCCCTGGACTGTCTATTTTCAATTTGCAACAACATTGATTGCTACTACTGGTATCAGTCATACCTGGGCGCTGGTTCATTAAAACTGATCATGGCGATCACAGTACTCGTACAAGAGAACCATGACGTCCACTTCTAAAACAGCAATCACAACCACAACTTGCTCTCGTTGCACTCTACTTTGGTCGCTGGTAGCAGTGATCTTTGCAGTATACGGAGTCTCCTTCTACCAATTCCTTGAGAAGCTCCGGCATCATGAGCCCACTTTTTTCAAAGGCAACAGCGAAGTATTCTATATGCTCAGTATGCCAGGATGGCTCAAATTCATTCTTTCCAAACTTCCATTCATCGAACCATCCATTCGAGAAGTGCTGGCCGCAGACTCGCATCACTCCCACACGTCCCATCGACAGTGGTACAACAAGACCAAACACGATCGCGTTCATCGTAAGCTCGTTCGACACTTCTTGAACGACGACGAGTGTGCGACAATTCGTTCCATTATGGATCGAAATACACTCACTAGAGAGCAAGCATACCTACAAGAAGAGGCGGGAGCGAACTCGCTGTGGATGGAGTTTGCGAGTATGTCCCTGGCAGCTGTACTACTGAACCAGGATAGCGCTATGAATGTGACACGGGAGGAACAACGACTGATCTCTCTCTTGATGCAAAGGCTTCAAGAAACTATGGAAGAAACCTTTGGAACTGATTCAATCTTTCTCGAGTTTGCCGACTTGACACGGCGACAACGACCTACAACCGACGATGGCAGCACTTCTACAAAGAGCAGCAATACCTCTTCATCACCCTTGCTCGACCACTTTCACTATCTTTCTACAGGTGGCCACAAAGTACACTGTGACATGTGTCAACTTCTCATAAACAAAGATGTATTGCTAGACTCGTGGGATTGCGACTTTGAACAAGACTCTTGTTGTGCGCATCGCACTCATACGGTGCTCCTATACTTGAACGACGATAACAGCAATCTCCGAGGTGGACAAGTCTTTCTACTGGATCGACAAGATATCAAGAATGAGTCAGTCTCTAGTTTCGACAGTGACGTGGGATTGAGAGAAGCCTTTTTGCATTCCGTCCAGTTGCAACCGTCCTGTGGCAACTTGTTGGTATTTGCCAGTGACACGCGAAACCTGCACGGCGTACTGCCCATCTTGCAGGGAGCCCGATATGCCATGCCTATGTGGTTCACGTCCTTGGAGGACTTGTCGTGGGATCCCTATGATGCACATGTGCTGGAGTCGCATTTGGAAAAGTATTTTTGGCGGCAGTTGAGAGGACGGTGCCAGAGTATGGCGATGAACAATAATGACGGAGTCGGGTTTGCCATGCCGAGCGGGTTTCGACACTATGCGGGGGACTGTGATGGCATGGTGGAAGCAGCAAAGAAACAAGTGTATAAGAGCAAGACTAGGAAGTTGCGGGAGGCAAGAGTCGCGGAGAAGGCGCAATAGAATGAACGCGTGGAGAAATAAACTCAAGCCTGCTCTGCACATCAGGCTCTACTCTTTATACAATACTACTCGCCAACAACGCAATACCCCCCAAGTAGGACATGTACATGCCTACCAACGCACACACCACCCTTGCAGTTGCATTCTGAAACTCTCCAAACAAGACAACATCCCAAACAGTCGCAACCAATGGAAACGCCTGCACCATGTCGGCTGCAGCAAAGCCTGCCAACTTTCCACCTTGAAATTGCAAGACATTAGCCATGGCACACAGACATCCGGCGGCAATCGCGTACCGGCGATCCAGAGACGTGACTGCAGACCAATACTCTTGCAAAGTAGACTTTTGGACAATAACGGCACCTGTTGCATGACATGTAGGAGGATGTCGCATCAAAATGATGTTTCCAAGTATGCCAACAACGGAAAAGGCCACGGCAAACCACAAGTTGGCAGCTGGTACACTGAGTGCGGGAGATACCTCTTCCCTCTCTTGCTTCCCCCATTGAAACGGATTATTGACAGCTATATTAAATGCGGGACTAAAGAATCCAAAAGAGACGCCTCCCAGCACGGCAATCACCAGTCCTCGTCTCGTATCTTTTGGGTGGTTGGCGGGGTGTAGTACTCTAGCAACAGTGTCGTCGTTGGAACGGAGCGACGAATAGTAGACGTCGGTCGGCATTGGCTGTAAAGCCAGAGCATCACAATCGTCACTGCTCATCATGCTCGCATTCTCGTTTTGTTGTGAAGCTTCCAATTCGATTTCCCCACAGGGCGCATAGTCCTGCCGCCTACGAGTAGTAGGACTCGTATGGTGGTCCAGCACGGAGGATGACGCATCCGCGTACCAGACTTGAGCTCGTGCCGCCAGACCAATCGCCAGCAAGAAGAGCACTACACCCCCCAGCAGCAAGTTTGGAGAGCGCGTCCGCTCCGGTTGCAATAGATAATTGAGCGACGTGCCAATGACGACCGTGAGGGATGCCTGCAAGGCAAGTACGGTCGTGAGCGGTGCTCCATAGACACTGGTGGCCCACTGCATGGATAAGTTTCCGAGTGATAGCAAAGTGCCTCCGAAAGACGCAATTCCCACCAAACGTGGCATCCAGAACAGCGAGTCGTTGGAGGGTGATGAAGTAGTCGCAGTAGCTTGGTAGCCGAAGTATAGTAGAATGGGAATCAACGAGGCCACGGCATAGGCGACTCCATAGTCCATGTAGGCGTGACACGGGTGTCGTTTCATCGTCTTACTGTCACCACTAGTAGCAGGACTAGCGTCTGTGTCATGGCGCTGATGCCAAGACGAGGACAAGCGCAAGAGTGCAGGCCAAGTCCCGAGACACAGGAGACTGATGAGCAAAACTCCAAGGCCGGCGATGGTGGTGCTCGGGTCCGAGAAACAGCCCTCTGAAGCATCGCTGTCGTCTTGGCTCATACCTGCTGCACTGCTTGTCTTTATAACGACGCCCTCGACATGGTAGAAGTCTGCAAACTAATCAAGAGCGGGGAGAGGACGGCCAAGGGGAACGGGGCGCAGTGGTGGTCGTCATGGTCCGAGTCTAGCCGCGGCGCTAGCAATCCTTTTTTGATTCATCGCAGTAGCGCCGGCCAGACGACGACAGTGAGAAGTTTCGTCCAACCTGAAATCGGCTGTTGTGTTGCATGCTTTCATAGACTCATCAATCGCTTCGAGAAAGAGTACAACGTAACTATGTAGGTGTGGCTATTGTGCATCACACAATGATGTTTGAGATTCTGTTGATGAGGATCGCAACCAATGCGGGGGGAGCTACAGGTGGTAGTACGGTCGGTGCCTACTTCATTTTGGTTAGATCAACATAGTATATTCATACCATGTACTCCGTCATTCCAACGAAACAGTCATAACAGAATGTCCTTTTAACAAGTTTTATGAATTACAGATTATTTTGTCTCGATCACTGTGCTATGTGATTGGATAATGCTCCTTGTTGTAGAGAACCTGGTGATCTTGATAGACATGCACGCCGTCTTCCACTTCTGGTGCAGGAGGCGTCTTGGCCGGCAGTGTAATTGTAGTTGTGGTGTCGGGTGCACCCTCTTGCTTGATTCCTATGAATCCTCCACTGAGAGCCTCGTCGAATAGTGTACTGCTGATGGGGACCACTGGTGATCCCTCCTCGACCGGGGTTGGATTGTCAGTTGTGCTTGGAGCAGGACTCGCACTTGGTGTGACCGTGCCACCAACGTTGTTCGTAAGCGGGGCCGTGGGGACGGTTGGTACTTCTTTTTCAGCGGGTGCTGGACTTGCCACTTCATCATCTA
>OLMU01005616.1:0-13141 GCA_900291995.1 Licmophora abbreviata | reverse complement strand
CTCTCTCTCTCTCGTCCGTGAACCCCCATATTGAACAGCCCCCTCGGTCGCTCCCTCGAAGACTACGGCTCCGTCTGATGTTCCTTCAGCCGTCCCTACTGCAAGCTTGGTACCCTCTGGGAGTCCTTCCATCAATTTGGAGAACACGAACGACCGTGCCTTATCGAACATATTCTTGAGTGTCGTCGTACCCAAACAAGAGCCGGAAAATGCCGACATGCTGCGAAAACGAAAACGCGTGGTGCAAGTCAACGGAACGGAATGGGAAGAACTTACGTACCGTCATGTTTCCGAACAGTTGCAAGCCGCGCTCGTGCAAAGAGAAGAGACGCCATACGTCTCGTTCGAGTTGAAGTTCGACGGCTTCTCTACGATGGAAAATGACGATGTGTCCGTGACCTTTACGCAGCTTGTCACCTCGGTCGCCTACTTTCACAAGGATTCGCAGCCGCCCCTTCAGGAGCAGCTGGATGACCATGTGCAAGCTTCGTTCCGCGATACAGCCTTGTTTGAGTACCTGTTGCTTCTGGAGCAAGCGAATGATCCAGTGCTGGCGTCGACTCAGAAAGTCATCTTGGAGAACGCACAAGAAGGAGAAGATGCGAGCAGCAATGACGGAGGAATAGATATTGGTCAGATTCTCTTGTATGCCGGCATTGGCGCTGGAGCTCTGGGACTATTGGCGATTGCTTACTTTGTCTTTGGCAGTAAATGGGCCAAGAGGCAAGACAGCCAGCTAGACTTGAAACAAAAGGAGACTGCTGATTCCGGCAATTCTCTCATCGAAGGTTCCGTCTCCTCCAAGCAAGAAGGACAACATGGTAGTCCGCGCGACGAACAAGCAATACCTCCGCCTCCTGAAAGTGTCCGGTCCTACAACGACTTTGACGACGGCAGCAGCGTGGGAGCGTCGTCTACCTACAGTTACTTCGAAAAGACGTTCTCAAGTGAGCGTTGCTGATCTGTATGCTCTAACGGAACAGCACAATCAAGCATACGACGACATGACGCAGTGCGATGATAGTGTCTTGGGAAGTCTCAACGGATCTCCTTCTCGATATGGAGAAGGAGGGGACGACGACTCAGTCCAGAATGCGTCACTCTTTAGCGAGCTGTGGACAGATGGAGATGACAACGACAACGCTTTGGCACCCCCATCAACGCAAAAGAAATCAAATGTCAGTCGTAGTAGCATTGCGGCCGACACACGTGACTGGGAAGCCAAGTACGGCATTCCCCCCTCCGACAATCGTTCCGAAGCCTTCACTGAAATATGGGACGATGGCATGGACGAAGAACGATTTGAGGCTGGCGTGCCGAGTAGCATTTTTGCTCCTGCGTCTGTTCAAATACAAGACGGAGCGGATGCCCGTGGATGGGAAGAGAAGTACGGTATACCAAAAGCGGAAACAGCAACAACACCCAGGGACGATGGGGTCACTGCGATGGTGAATGCCAGTGGTCTCGGTCCCTCGATTTCCTGTCTAGACGCCGATGAGGGAGAGTATTCCGACGCCGATGTTGGGGCGCGGTCTCTTTCGTTGAGTGTCGATACAATTCACGATGAGGATCAGCTGAAGGACGTCAAGGATGATATCCAAGATAATGCTGGGGATGAGCTGAAGAGGCTTGTGAATGACCTTGATGACAACGAGCAAGAGCAGACGTTCGAGGATCACGATGAAGAACAGGAAGACCATCACGATGAGCAAATTTTAGCTTCGAGTGTCAAAGAAGAGGCGGCAGACAACGAACCACACCAACAAGACGACGCCGTCGCCACTACCACCACGGGATCTACTGAAATCAACGCAATCCGTGAGCAAGTGAACAGCGAACCGAGTGCTGGTAGGCAACATAGTCAAGCTGCCGTGGAGGAAGAGAAGAAACAAGAGCACGAACGGGTCGAGCTTTAGGGGATATGAAGAGCTATCTTGGTTCTATAATAGATTATGAGGATGAAGTTGATAGCGAAAGAATATTACATTGTACAGTGACAGTGTGTACCTGTTTTGCTTTCATGGTATGGCAGAGCTCGGTAGACCAAGGCTGACTCTAGTCCACGTCGTAGCTCGTTGATGCAATGTTCGATGTCCTCCCGCGACGAGAGCACTGTTTCACTTTCCAGTTTCGAAAAGAAAAAAACGAGTCACTCGACTCGACTCGTTCGACGCCCTCCAGATTGGACGAATCTTTGGGCCGACTGGCGCGCGCGCCAAAAATTCGAAACGAAACACGGATCGCGATGCTCTTGTTGTCGGCCTTGCGTTTTGCGGTTGAATTCAGTTTTGAATTTGTGCTGTTCTCGTTGTGTTGTTGCTCGCCACATCCACCCTTTCTCGTCGACGGCGCCTGCCTCCACTCTTCCCACTCTGATTTCCTTGAACAGCTTTCCAAATTACGTCGAACAATGAAACTCCCGCTGGTACTCGTACTGGGAATCGTTTGCAGCAGCAGCTTGACAGTGATGGGCTTGCTGTCGTATTCTCAAACTAGAACTACAGATGTCTCCTCTCCATTCACTTCTTTCTGGAAGACCACCACTGAAGAAAACCACTATACTCGTACGTTTGCTAAGATCACCCGCTTCCTCCAGAAAGCAGGCTTGATTCCCGGCGTTCCCGACGACATTCATCATTGCAATCATCGCCAGGATGACAAGTGGAATGACGACGACACTGTCGTCTGCGACGAGGACGACCGACGGTGGGTCGTGAGCGACTTGGATCCGAAGAAAGCTCCAAAACGCTGCAAGAACTTTGATTATAACGACTATGATCCAGATGAGGACGATGAATGGAATAGTTACTATGAACCGTGTCTCTTGTGGGAAATGAATTACGGGGACTTGAAGGCATCGGCCGTGCCGACTCAAGTGCCGCCGACCAGTATGCCCAGTACGACAAGAATGCCGACGATAGGTAAGCGCGAGAGTGTGTAGTTTGTCCAGCAGAGTCGAATCTTCATGCGAGAACTCATTCTTTCTCGTTGCTTTCCCGTTTTCCGTGCTCTTGGTACCTCGTACGCACTGCCACTCTCCATAACTTCCCATCAGCCCCCACGTCTTCTCCTTCAACTACTTTAGCTCCTACCACTACACCGACCGGAGGGCCCACAGTCACCTCATTTCCTACCCAGGCCCCATCCGTCAACCTTGCGTCCAATCTACGAGTCGACATTACGCCCTTTGAATTGCGTCTCGTTGTCCCCAGTACGACGTCTACAAGGCGACGCTTGCTCAGCAGTAGTACTACAAGGAGTGGTGTTAGGCGACGCCAATCAACAGCTCTAGATACTTCCTCGCTAACACCCACGACGTTGATCGAAGTGGATCGCGACGAGTGGCTGGAACTTACGACGCAACATGTATTCCAACATGTCGAACTATCATCACTATCATCCTTTCGGCTCGATTTTGATCCGGCACCGACACGATACTATCTAGACAAGAACCAAGGTGGCGCCGTGTGGATTCTACAGCAAGTGCAAGGTGTTGCATATTATGACAATGATGATGGTACACAAGAACTCACTGACACGGCCGTGCAATCCTCGTTTCAAGACACCGCCATGTTTGAGTACTTGTTGCTCTTGCAGGATGCCCAAGACCCCGTATTGGCCAATACGCAAAAAGTTAGTATCGATACAACTAAGAGTAGCAGCGGTGGCAGCAGTGACGATGGTTTCGTGGACAGCGTCACAAACTACTTTTCCGACATGGACACCTCGGATATTCTCTTGGTAAGCAGCGTGGGCGTCGCAGTGGTGGGATTTGTGCTGGTTGCCTTCTTTTGGTACAAAATTCGCCGTGCGCGACATTTGCAGAAACAACAAGACCTGTTTCTCAATACTAGCAACATCGATGAGCATGATGGCTTGGAAATTCCCAAAGTACCCACTGCTGAAACGGAGGATATCAGTCCGAGAAGTTCTTATGGTAGCAAGAGAGCGCCGCCGCAGAGTGCACCATTCGATGATCGTGACGGAAACGAACGTCCCCATGCGACGACGATGACGACGCTTCCGTGGCAACCTCCACGTACAGCTACTTTGAAGAAGAATCGTCGGTCATGTCGTCGTCCCTTATGAATCATCCCTATGGTGGGACACGTGCGATTGATTCCTATCTGGGAGACGCTGGTTCCGTGTTGTTTGACAATTCGGCGTTGGACGCTGCGTTCAAATCGCGGGATGATGGTGATTTCAGGGATTTGAGTGTCATTTCCACCCTCTCAGAAGATAACACCAGTGTTGTGTACAATGGTAGTAGTGGTGATGCTGGAAGTGTATACCCTGCAGACGCCAACGATCGTGGTGGTGGTGTGCGCGAACTGTTTGGACCGGGCGTCGTGACTCTCGGAGACGCCAAGGAACTGCCTGCACCTCCGCGAGCGCTCATGGCAGCGCAGCTGGCAGAGGGAGAAGACGAGGACGAAGATACTGAACAAAGTTCGTCGTACGATGGACACATGGCTCTATCAAAGTACTATGAAGACAGGAGTCTCATGACAGATTCGGTTGGCGAAGCAAACGGCGACGTTTCGTCGCTGGGGGAAACGCGAGACGAGACGGTCGTTGAGGGTGGTGACTCGAAGAAGAAAGATCAGTAAGAATGAGCGACACTTGGGGCAAGAGGGGAAGCAAGTCGCTTTCGTTGGTGCCACGCGTTTTTGAACGGTATGGCAGTATCAATCAGACGGATCCATACCGATCGTAGAATCTAATGATCAACATGTACTAGTGTATACATCACGAGCGAGTACTGTATTCCCCATTTCAGTTTCTTGCTCCCGCCCGTCATAGGCCCACATCTTCCATGGAATCTTCTTCATAGTTTATGACCCCCTCGTACCGATGTCGCCTCTGTTTTGCTGAGGCTGATTCTACTCGGAATGTCGATGAGCCATCGACTGACCACATGGTCGGCTCCGAGGCGGTCATGCTGGCCACGAGGTCTGGCCCGTCCAGCATTCGGATACTGGTGTCTACAGGCTCTTGTCGCTTGGGCCGGCTGTAGCTATCCTTTTCTGACCGAAGCAGACTCGGAAAGGAAATGGCTGTTGGGTCATAACTGCTTTGACTCGAAAAGGAAAACGATGACTCTTCGCTGTGACGACTGCTTGACCGACTTGAGGACGAATGCCATGAGTTGGATCGTTTTCTCGATACGTTGCCACGCGCCTGGGTCTCGTCATCCGAGTCCACCGTGCTGAGCGCGCTAACCTCTGGACCCACACGGAAATCCTTTCTCTGCCGGCGTCGATTGAACACCAACAGTCCCACGAGTGTCAAACAGACAAAGGCGCCACTGACCGTAGCTGCGACGACGGTCTTGCTCTGCGTACTTTCGGTGCTTTCCTGACCACTCGTCTTTCCCTCTGCAGTCTCTACACGAGAAATGTCGACCACGTCGACACCAGCTGCAACGAGATCCTCTTCCAGCGCCTCGACTGCGTCGCTATCAAAAAAATCTTCTAACATTTTGGTCGCCGTGTCGTTGTCAAACGAAGCGAGCGCCAGCTCATCTTGACTGGAGAGCCGTATAATGAGGGACACATCCGCCTTTGTTGACTCAAGACGGCGTCCTCCATTACTCTCATTGTCGTGAAACGATAAAAGCAAATCAAAGGTGTCCAGCACGGAGCCGATTGTGCTCTTCAAGTATGCATCAATGTGATAAAGCACTTTGTCAAAGATGGCACTATCCGCAACAACTACATCGAATGTCCCCGTAAAATCAATGACAACTGCAGCTGACTGCACACTTCGAGTTGCCATGATGTCATCCAGCTCGTTGCCTTGACCGTCGCTTGGAGCCGATACCGGGGACAAAACAGAGGCTATTACTGGAGACAACGCAACCGGACTTTCTACCGTTGGAATAACTTCAATTGACCACGGAATCGGCGCGGATGCCGTTGGAGACGACACTGGGCGCTCACCCTTTGGTGGCGCATTACTGGTGACAGTATCGCCAGTCGTAGCCACTGGTGAGACTGGGCTAGAGGGAGCTATCGGGCTCGCGGGTGCGGGCGTCGGGTCAGGTGTCGGGGCGGGCGTAGGTGCTGCCACTGGTACAGCCACAGGCACAGTCGTCGGCACCACCGCTGAAGGAAAAGGAGCCGAAGGAAAAAACGGAGCCGATGGGAAGAATGGAGCCGATGGCGTTACTGGCACGGGCTTAGACGGATGTGGAACAGGTTTCCAGTATGGCAGCGGCTTCGGATATCCTGTTCGATAGAGATGTTGGATCGAGACACATTTAGAGCCCGTTCGTTTCAAAAGGAGACGTCAAGGCGGACGTCGCTACGACCCTGCATACACATACCTTTCCCCTTGGATGACCCTTTGGATGACTTTTTCCCGCTCTTACTGCTTTTCTTTCCACCTTTACCCGTGTGATAGGTTGGCCAATAATTTGGCGATGCAGCTGGCCAATAAGGTGAAGGCTTTGATGGTCCTGGTCCAGTTGGATAGAAGTAATATGGTGGTGGGATGGGCTTTGAGGGTGAATACTCGATAGTGGGCTGCCACCAATGTGGTGTAGGTTTTGCCGGCGTTGGCTTGTGTCCTTTGGAGCTTTTCTTTCCTCCATGGTTGGGAGTTGGCTTGGCATAGGGAACTGGCTTGTCGCCATATGTGGGCCAGTAGTAGGAAGGAGATGATGGAGAGTAGTCGCCTGCGGTGGGCCAATAGTACGGGGCCTGTGCAGTCGACCAGTATGGAGTTGGCTTCGGCTTTGGGATTGGTTTTGATCCTGAGGTAGACACAGAGGCAAGAACGATGTATGACGGGGTCAGATGATACAAGAACATTCCATCGACTCCGGCGCCCAGCGGCACCTACCTGTCTTTCCGTCCTTCTTCCCGCCGGCAGCCTTTACATGCTGATCCTCAGCATACTGTGTCTCAAAGTAATCTTCAAATCCAACGTGGTCCGAGTCGAAAAGGACGCTAAGCTCTCTGTTGGTTCGAGCTCGACTGTTGTGTTTGACCGCCCTCGCCGATTGCAACGCCGCCAAGCCCCACAATGCAGTCCAGCAACATAGAAATCTCATGATCGAAAACTGGTTACGCTTCTTGTTGCTGTGAAGGTTGTAGAGTAAGGGATTTGCTTGTGGACCGTCTTCTTGCCCATGGTCATGTGTGACACAAGCCCGCCAACGACGCAATTGTAGGTGAAGGCATCCGTTGGGTTTGCCGCCAAAAATTTGTGAGCGTGCGTTGGGCCAAGTTGATTTGCTGAAAAGTATATTGAATTGTATTAATGAGTGAATGACCTATTTAAGGTGCATCTGGTACTGTATCGTCGTACACCTCCACCGCAAGGAGAAGGATTGTTTCTCTGCAGGCTCATCCTCTCCATCGATCTGTTCGTTCGACATGCAGAGCACACAGTAGAGATTCCAATCACCATGTTGGGAGGATGGATTCAGTGGAAAGATGCTCGAGTCTATGTCGACATAGCGCGAGATGCAGTCTTGACTCACGCGACGCCATCTGTGACGAGAATGAGCTCGCCGCCGAGGCGTACCACTAGTAGTACAAGAAGGACTTGTCAACCGATCGCTCTCGCCGCCGGAACCAGCGCCGTTCTTCGCCAGGCACCTGTAAACACATCCAAAGGGAAGAAATGAAGGCCGAATCCAATGCATTGTGCTTCCGGAATGAATCTATGAGAGGGCACGCCAATGTTCCGTTTTGTTTTGTGCGTTGTTTCTCTAGAGTATGTCTCAACATGGAGCTATAATATGATAGCTACAATATCAGTGTAGACGTTGACGCCTCCGCATCCCCCAGCATCGCAATACTCGCAGCAGTCAGACTTGTACTGTCGTTCCTCCTAGTCCCATCGGGACACCGTCACAATCTCGCGTAGTAAAATCGCCGAACCCACCAGACTGCACAAGAACGTTACAACGGTGGTCCACATGTAGTCCTTCTCGTACCCAGCAGCCACATGAACCAATATTGGTGCTTCAGCAATACTCGTCACTCGCACTCGACACGTCTCGCTCGATGACTCCCCTACCTCGCATTCGCCGCCAACCAATACGGGTGCAGGGAGTACAAACGAACGATATCGTCCACTCGCAATAGGCTGGGGGTACCTCGCGTGTATCTGTGTCGTCACGTGCAGTGTACAATTATCGATGCGATGAGCGTCATCTTCACTTTCCTCCAAGTCCATCCTCACCGCCACGACATGCTGCGGACTGACAAAGGCCGGCTGTTCAATGTCAATGCGCGGCGGCAAAATGTTGTCCAGAAATACTGATTCGACAAGCGATGCACGACATTTCCTTTCACTGACACTACCGTCCGAAATGGTGATACCGCAGTCTCCCACGAAGATATCGTCCATGTCAAGAAAGACATCTTGCGTGACAAACAATAGCAACGTCAAGGATGCATGTTTCACTGTACGAGGTGCTCTTGTTGCCGTGGTGAGTCCGATTTCAGTGTGCAGGTGCCGATGCATGCCCCCGGTGGACGATGGTCTCGAGCGAACGTTTGCATGGAGGACATTCCCAGGAGCAGCGGATGTCTCCTCGCTATTCGGAATGTCATTCGACCACCAGGGCATCGGGGCAGGCTCGGTCGTCCACTGACCATGATTCTCGTGTAGATAGAGATTAGGAAGATCGTTGCTGCTATCTCTGGTCGTCAGTACGGTGGGATCATGATTCCACACGGCCTGTTGGGGTGTTAAGGAAAGTAATAGCGAGTAGTAGTACACAGCCAAGGAGTCGTCGAAACGGATGGGAACTCGCGCCATGAGCGACTCCATGTCTTGCAACTTTTCTCGATAGGATGGTGCCAGCTGCTCCAAGAACTCGCAGAGCTGTACAGTGTCAGCGACGCCGACACTACCACTAGGACTACTGCTTTCCTCAGTCTGCCTACACTTTTCTTTCAGTACATCTCGAATGGCCCTACAGCACTGGCGACGTGATTCTAGTTCGTCGTCGTCGAAAGAAGAAGATGATACTTCCACACGACAGCTCCAGTGGAGAATGTTGTTCGTCTCGCGATACCAAATCGCTTGAATCTGGGGAGCTGTAGCTGGTGAAGCATCTTCAAGGGAGAAAGAAGAGTAGAGACGAGTACTGCAGAGTAGTAAAAGTACGATGCCACTCCAACGACGGCGGGGACGTATCGGCGTCATGGTCCATCCTGAAAAAATAAAATAGAAGCGTCACCCGCGCGGTACGTTACTAGTGCAGTCTGTTATCGTCCGAGAACATCGAGCAACCCTCAAATCTTGATTGACTGCTTCGACTCAATGTAAGAACAAGTTGTGATAGGTCGTTTCGATTCATGAGGGATCGGGTCGGTAGTCTCGTCCTAGTCTACTTCCGTATTGGATTTGCTTGTTCGACTTGGTATCCATCCTCACTTCTTTCTGTGAAGCAGATATGGGCTATTGTCCCGTGAGATGCGTACCATCATGTGAGCACAGACTGAACTGCAGAGTTGGTTGCTTCACCACTCTTCAGGAGACACGAAGTATGGGACGGGCAATACTAAGAAGGATCGGGGGGTATGCCTTCGTATAGGATGCACATAGCTCTACTTTGCAGCTCACCTACTGTACGAGCTTTTCAGCAACGAGAACTGTACAAAGCCTCTAGCTAGAGTGTCCTCTTGTTCAGACACATGACACGACACCATCAATCAGGTGACCCAGTATCGTCTTTGAGGTATCATGCAGCGATGAAGCACTTTACTAGTATGTAGACATGGGAGTTTAGAACCCTCACATATGAATCATGTCATAAATCAAATCAACGACCTTTAGATGCTCTTTGTGACTCTTCTGATTCTGGACGCTTTGATCAGCCGCTTCACTATTAGTAATGCCGCGAAGACGTCGTTTCGAGGCGCTGCTGGTCTCGGTGGATCTTTGCTGCAAATCTTGCTGGCCAGAAACCTCTCCGAGGCTGACCACAGCCAAAGCCAGTACTCCCAGTACTAGACAAACCCGCTTCACGAATGGAAAAGGCTGCATGATGAAGATTGCAAATAATGGGAAAAAACTGGAGAACAAGATAGAGCAAAGAAACGGAGGAACGTGAGTTTATGACGACGAGGCAGAGACCAGAGAACCCGACGAGTCATGTAAAAAGTCACATGGCTGGTGGACAACCGCAAGCTACTCACTTGTTCAACCTTCAATGGATACTTTTCTGACAACAGCAACAAGAACAACATTAAGCCGAGCAGCAGAAAAAGTGCCAAGGTGCACTCCCAACGGTCGATGTTCACTCGTGAGAAAAGTTTTGAAACTCAACGGACGACGCGGTGCGCGATAGAAACATCGTGTAGTGTCCTCTCTCCTTGTCAAACACGTCCTCTCACAAGAGGGTGGTGGCGAACAGAGTGAAACGTTAAAGTCATTGGCGACGGACCGGGGTGGAACTCTTGCGCTGCGGTTTGTTGTGTGTCCCTGATGCCTCGATTTCTGTCATTGGCATCAGATTCAGACTCCGGGTTCATCAAGTTTGACTGGACTCGACTCGACTCGACTCATCACTCGACTGACTCCCTTTCATTCTAGAGCCGGCCATGGGATTCCATTCTTTTCAATCAGCGCTCCGTGGCGCAAAAGGTCGTTTGCATCGTCACATAGTCTTGCGTGAGCAAGCATGCTAATAGGCGGATCTTCCGCGCGTCAATGAGACGAACAATACTGGAACACAATAGCGTACAACTCTTGGATCAACGGAGAGTACGAGTAGATATAATCAAACTATGTATTTCGTTCTAGGGCCGGCAGCTCCCATGCTTTCATTTTTTTAATACTACACGCTCCGTTCCTACTTGGCTTCTACCGCGGCTTGATTCGCCATCTCTTCAATAGCATGCCAGCGGTCGCTAATGGCCGCCAGCTTGCGCTTGGCTTCCTCTTCCTCACGGAGGTATCCCGCAGTGCACTTGTCGTACAAGACCAAGTCGTACTCCATGTACATTTTCAACACATTCTGAGCCAATCCTTCAACCGTCGCATTCCAGTGTCCAGATGAGTTCTTGTAGAGAGGACCATAAATGATCGGGAGCACCTGCTGTGCGTTCAGTCGGCTCAAGCAGCCGCTGTTGACCAAGTGCTCGTTGTTCCACAGAAACAGTGCACGTTCGACGACTTGAAAGTGGTCGGAATCCAAGCAGCGAGCCAGATTCGTAAAGAGCATGTTACTCACTTGGCTTAACTGGTCGGCTCCCAGGAGTTCGAGAATCTCTTCCAGCTCGTTGAGGAACATGACTTGCTTTCCGCTGCAGCTCCACGGCCAGCACTTGAAGAAGCCATTCAGAATGGGCGTCGCCGTGTCGGCATCCTTCTCCACGTACTGAATAATACAGTACGACAACTGCTGATGGTACAGCGCCACGCATTTGGGCTTGTGCAAGGGGATTAGGGCGCGCACCAAGAACTGCAAGTGCTCCTTCTTGAGAGGAATCGCAAATCCGTTAATGATACTTCCGAGAATCTCCAACAGCTCGCCAATACCATTGTGACGTTCCGTCTCGTAGACAAAACGGTAAAAGACGTTCGAAATGGAACGTCGGATAAAGGACCGGTGCGACATGAACTTGCCATAGATGCGATGAAGGATCGTTTTGAGGTAGTCGCGCTCGCGCGGGTCTTCACTGTCAAAGAGCTCCACCAGCTGAAGACAGAACTTTTGATCCACATACTTTTTGGCAGCCTTGGCATTAACTTCGGAACTGACGATGAAACGCAGAAAGAACTCGTACGCCACCTGCAAGTGCGGCCAGGCCGGTTCCAAGACGGGCTCGTCTTCTTCAGGATCAAAGTCATCCGTCGCAGGAGGCAGCGCACGACAGACATTGGCCGAGACACAGGCCATCAAGTCTCCCATGACGTTTTCCGTAAAGATCTTTTGTCCTGCCGGCGTATTGACGTAATCCACAAGCTCCAGCAGCGTCTGGCGCTTCATATCCTTGCCCCGTTTGTCGGCATTGGGATCCTCAAACGAGAAAATGACACTGCAGAGCTGCAACTTGGCAATGAACAATTCCTCCCGCTTGTTGGCAGGCGCATCGCGCAAGGCCGGCAGTTCCTTGAGGGCCGCGCGGTCGGCCCCGGGCTGGTGGATTTGAACTTCCGGGGAACGGGCCGGCTGATTCGAGGGAGTACGCGGCGAGTGCTGCAGGTGCTGCTGAATCTGCTGTTTGACGGCAGCCTGTTGGGAAGCTGGAATGGTCATGGAGGCCTGTGCTGCAGGAGGGCCGCCGCGGCGGCGAGCGCCCTTTGTATCTTCCGGGGTAGGCGACGACGAAGCGTCATTCTGGAAGGAGCGAGTGTTTCAAGTGAACAGCTAGCGTGAGTCAAACGAAATACCAAACCAATAAAGTTCCTTCTTCCTCGAATCTCAACAGTAACATCTCGTCGGTCGCGGCATCTAGGGGAAGCAATGTCTGACGTCGCCGTCCCTCGTCGATTCAGATTCCTCCACTGCGGCTGCTACTAGACTGACTCTGCTTCCTGGATGGCACTCAAAACGTTCCCACTCTGCTATTACTACTGCTTGTACCACGATC
The DNA here is from genome assembly GCA_900291995.1 of Licmophora abbreviata. Lineage (NCBI taxonomy): Eukaryota > Bacillariophyta > Fragilariophyceae > Licmophorales > Licmophoraceae > Licmophora > Licmophora abbreviata. The sequence goes on along the minus strand of OLMU01005616.1, from coordinate 578 downwards.
TTCGTCCAAAGAATCAATCGTCTTCCTCCTCCATCACCATCCTATACCGGTACACTAGCAAAACACCCGGAAGATCGAACTAGGGAATCCTACGAAAGAGGGAATCTTGATACGAAGGACGATGCAACGAATGAGTCGCGACACTCACCTTCCCTTTGCGGCCGCCGGATCCTTTGCGAGAGAGACGCATTGTCTTCTTTTTATTCTTATGAGAAGACAGTGAGAGAAGTAGATCCACAAGAAGCAATGAACGAAAGAAAAGAGGCAGAAACAGAGGCGGACCTTCCTCTCTCTCTTCGGCTTTTGTCGTTCTTGTGCCACAGGAGAGAAATCCAGCAGAACAGACCTAGTCACGATCTCTGTAGGTCGTAGTACTGAGTCTACGCAAATGACATTCTTGAAGTACCTCTCTGCGTAGAAGTCAACGTGGTTTCCAGTCTTCTGATAGAATGTCATGACATAATTGATCAAGAATGCTAAAAGGAGAGAGCGGCTCACAATTTCACAACGAACTGCTGATGACTCGGCTCTCTCATCACACAACAACAACAACAACAACAAGGCATGCCGAATTATAC
>OLMU01005534.1:0-12762 GCA_900291995.1 Licmophora abbreviata | reverse complement strand
GATAAAGCTACACGACTTTTAGAAAATAATCAGTATAGTTTTATAGTCGATCGTTATTCTAACAAAATTACAATTAAAGCTGCTATTGAATCCTTATTTAACGTAAAAGTTATAAAAATCAATACATGCCGTCTACCCCGAAAGCAAAAACGTGTAGGCAAATATATTGGCTGGAAACCGCAATATAAAAAAGCAATTGTAACTTTATCTGACGGCGATGTAATAAACTTATTTACTGAAAATTAATAAATATTAAAAATAATCAAGTTTATGAGTATTCGTCTTTACAAATCATATACACCAGGTACACGAAATCGAGCTCTTTCGGCTTTTACTGAAATTACGAAAACTAAACCAGAAAAAACTTTGTTACGCAAAAATCATCGAAACAAAGGTCGAAATAACAGAGGTGTTATTACGATTCGGCATAGAGGTGGTGGGCACAAACGTCGTTACCGATTAATAGATTTTAAACGGCATAAGTATGGAGTTCCAGGAACACTTGCGTCAATTGAATATGATCCAAACCGTAACGCCCGAATCGGTCTAATTCATTATTTGGATGGTGAAAAACGTTATATTCTATATCCAAAAAATTTAAGTGTTGGTGACACAATTATTTCTGGATCTGGCTCACCTTTATCTGTTGGAAATGCACTGCCATTAGAAGAAATCCCTTTAGGAACATCTATTCATAATATTGAATTAAAAACAAATCGTGGTGGTCAAATTGTTCGTGCTGGTGGTACATCAGCAAAAATTTTAGCTAAAGAAGGTGATTACATAACTTTACGTTTACCATCCAAGGAGATCCGATTAATTCGTAAAGAATGTTTCGCAACTATTGGAGAAGTAAGTAACAACGATGCTTTTTTAGTTCAAAGTGGTAAAGCTGGTCGAACACGGTGGTTGGGTAAGCGTCCAACAGTTCGAGGATCCGTAATGAATCCATGCGATCATCCACATGGTGGTGGTGAAGGTAGAGCTCCCATTGGACGGACACGTCCGTTAACACCGTGGGGTAAACCTGCATTAGGTATCAAAACAAGAAAAAAGAAAAAATTAAGTGACGCATATATTCTTCGACGACGTCCTTAATTACTATTTTTATTATTATTTCAAATATGTAAAAATTAATCAAAATATTATCAAGATGTCAAGATCATTAAAAAAAAGCCCATTTGTGGCTTATCATTTATTAAAAAAAATTAATAAACTGAATAAAGAGGGTAAAAAAGATACGATCACAACATGGTCGCGTGCATCAACAATTTTACCAAGCATGGTTGGTTTTACAATTGCAGTTTATAATGGAAAACAGCATGTTCCTATTTTTATTTCTGATCAACTTGTTGGACATAAATTAGGAGAATTTGTATCAACCCGAACATTTAAATCACATATTAAAACTGATAGAAAAGCAAAACGTTAATTCTATTAAATTGTTTAAAGCATGAACCGAATTTTATACGAAAGTAGATGCCGTTGCAAAGAAGAGATTTCGGTAACTCCAAAAAAAAATTAAGTACCCGAAGTGAAGGAAAACCTCTTCAATATCCTAATCAAATGATGTCGAAAAGTTTTCAAATACGATATGATAAAAAACTATCTACAATTGCAAAATTTATTTTAAATAGTTTCCGAAATAAATATATTTATTATGCGATTGACGATATTTTATATTCATTAAAAGCAAATACGACTGAACGCGATGATCTCTTAGCACTTATATATTCACCGGTTTTGTCTTTACATAACAATCTTTGTGTGAATTTTTTTGATATCTGGATTCATGAAATTTATATTAATGAAACATCAAAATTTAATAAGTTTCTTAATAATAATGAGCATCAAAATTTAGAACAATTTACTTACATAACGATTAAATTTTTATATAAAACAAGAGTGCCTGTTAAAAGACCTGAATCATTATGGTAAACTTTACTAACATTTTCAAATTATACTTTGTATCTTAAAGCATTCTATTTTAAATAAAAAGTATGGTAGAGACTATTTTTCATAAAGATTAAAAATATTAAATTTAAAAATTTAAGTTATAGAACGAAATTTATTTATTAAAAATAATAACTTATGTCGAATACCCCCTCAGTTAAAGCAATAGCTAAATATATTCGTATGTCGCCACATAAGATACGACGAGTTTTAGATCAAATTCGAGGTCGTTCATATCAAGAAGCATTAATGATTTTAGAATTCTTACCATATGATGCTGGTGGACCTATTTGGCAAGTAATTCATTCTGCAGCTGCAAATGCTAAACACAATTATGGATTAGATAAAAAAAATTAATTATTGCTGAAGTATTTGCTGACGAAGGACCAAGATTAAAAAGAATTCGACCACGTGCACAAGGGCGTGCTTATAAAATATTAAAACCAACCTGTCATATCACGGTTGTCATGAAAGAAAGTAATTAAAAATATTTTAAACTATAAGGATTAATTCTATGGGTCAAAAAACACATCCTCTAGGATTTCGATTAGGTATTACACAAGAACATAGATCTACGTGGTATGCTAATTTTAATCAATACGCAAATGTATTAAAAGAAGATGATAAAATTCGAACTTATCTTGAAACTATTTCAAAAGCTAATAGTATATCAAATGTTCGGATAAATAGAAATGGGTTGAATGATCAAATTCAATTAAATATTGAAACAGGAAAGCCTGGAATTTTAGTAGGTGATCTTGGAACAGGATTAGAAAATTTATTAACAAATATTAAAAAACTTTTACCATCAAGTCGACAAGTAACAATTAATGTCTTTGAAGTAGAAAGAGTCGATTTAGATGCTTCACTTTTAGCAGATTTAGTTGTGGAGCAACTAGAAAAACGAGTAGCATTTAGACGTGCAATTCGTGAAGCTTTACAACGTGCTCAAAAACAAAATGTAAATGGTATTAAAATCCAGGTTTCTGGACGATTGAATGGTGCCGAAATAGCACGCAGTGAGTGGATTCGAGAAGGTCGTGTTCCATTACAGACATTACGTGCTGATATTGATTACGCGACAAAAGAAGCAAATACAATTTATGGAGTTTTAGGAATTAAAGTTTGGTTATTTAAAAGTGAAATTTTATCAAAATAAAAAATTTTCACTTACTAAGAAAATTTATAGTTTTATTAAAATAATTTATTATGTTAAGTCCAAAAAGAACGAAATATAGAAAATATCATCGCGGACGCATGCGAGGAAAAGCTACGAAAGGTAATATAATCTGTTTCGGCGATTTTGGTTTGAAAGCATTAGAGCCAAGTTGGATTACTTCTCGTCAAATTGAAGCAGCTCGTAGAACAATTACACGGTATACAAAACGTGGGGCTTCTTTATGGATTCGAATTTTTCCTGATAAAACTGTAACCGCTCGTGCTGCTGAGTCTCGAATGGGTTCTGGTAAGGGAGCCGTTGATTACTGGGTGGCTGTTGTTAAGCCGGGAACAATTTTATTCGAAATTAGTTCTGTACCAGAAGAAGTTGCCCGCGCTGCATTAAGCTTAGCAGCTTATAAATTACCATTAAAAACAAAATTTATTATTAAAGATAATACGTAATAAGATATGAGTATACCTCAATTTAATGATATTAGCTCACTTTCAAACACAGAAATATCTGAAGCAATTATTGAGACAGAAAATAAATTGTTTAAGTTACGTTTTAAAAAAGCGACACGACAAACATTTAAATCACATGAAATAAAATATGCTAAACGTAAACTAGCTCAATTAAAAACACTATTAACAGTGCGATTAGAAGAGCTTAATCAAGATGAAAAAAATGTGCTTAATAATTTAATTACAAATTAATAGTAATGAAAATACGTTTAGAATATAACTATAAAAGTAAGGAGTTTTAGATGCCAGTAAAAGAACAAATTGGTATTGTAATTAGTAATAAAATGCAAAAAACAATTGTGGTAAAAGTTGAAAATAGATATCCTCATCCGATTTATTCTAAGACAATGGTAAAAACTAAAAAATACTTAGCTCATGATGAATCAGGTCAGTGTAGTATTGGAGATCAAGTATTACTTCAAGAGTGCCGTCCATTAAGCAGAAGAAAACGTTGGAAATTAGTCAAAGTGCTTTCAAAATCATCTTTAATTAGTTAAATGATATTTTTATGATTTATCCTCAAACAATGTTAACCGTAGCCGATAATACTGGTGCAAAAAAAGTTATGTGTATTCGAGTATTAGGTGGTAATAAAAAATATGCAGAAATTGGCGACACTATTATAGCTGTTGTTAAAGAAGCGCTTCCAAATATGCCTATAAAACGTTCTGCTGTTGTGAGAGCAATAGTTGTAAGAACTAAAAAAACTGTACGACGACAAGATGGTATGTACATTCGATTTGATGATAATGCTGCCGTAATTGTCAATCCAGATAATAATCCGCGTGGAACACGTGTTTTCGGACCAGTTGCTCGTGAAATTCGTGATAAGAATTTTTCTAAAATTGTGTCATTAGCACCGGAGGTGTTATAAATGTCAAAAAAACAAAAAATGCATGTTAAAATCGGTGATACAGTTACAATTATATCCGGTTTTAATAAAAATGAAACAGGTGAAATTATTAAAATTAATAAAAAAACTGGTAAAGTTTTGGTAAAAGGAACTAATTTTAAGTTTAAACATATAAAACCTAATAATGAAAATGATATAGGTGATATCAAACAATTTGAAGCTCCAATACATCATTCCAATGTAAAATTAAATATAAAAGAAGTATCGTAATATGTTAAATCAACATTCATTAGAAGAAATTGCTGAAATTCACCGCTTACTTGAAGATATAAAGACTGAGTATGAAGAAGGCATAAAACCAGTTTTACTAAAGAATAGTCCGAAACTATTTAGAAATCATCACACAGTACCAAAACTAAAAAAGATTCAGATTAACCGAGGCTTAGGACTAGCTGCTCAAAATACTAATGTTTTAAAGAAGAGTATTGAAGAATTTGTTAAAATTACAGGTCAAAAACCAGTGATTACAAAATCAAAAAAGGCTATTGCTGGATTTAAAATCCGTGAAGATATGGAACTAGGTTTGAGTGTAACATTAAGAGGTGAAAAAATGTATACATTTTTAACAAAATTAATTTTCTTTACATTCGCACAAATTCGTGATTTTCGTGGTTTATCTCTAAGAAGTTTTGATAAGTCTGGAAACTATACATTAGGTTTAAAAGAACAATTGATTTTTCCAGAAATTGATTACGATGATGTTGAACAAGCTCAGGGATTTACAATCACTCTTGTTATTGAAAATTGTTCACCAAAGTATCGTTCAAAAACTATGGATAAAATTTTAAATGGAATGATTTTATTTAAATTTTTGAGATTTCCATTAAATGATTGTGGCTATTATGAAAAATACTCTTCATTTTCTGAGATTAATCAAGTTTGGGATCATAAAAAACATTTAAAACGTAAACGATGGTCTCAAGAATAAAAAATAGATATTAATATTTTATAAGGAGATAATTGTGGTTACAGATACCATTTCAGATATGCTAACAAGAATTAGAAATGCAAATATGATAAAACATCAAATTGTACAAATTCCTGCTACTAAAATGTCGTTAGCAATTGCAACGATACTTAAAGAAGAAGGATTTATCGAAGACTTTGAAAATTATGTCGAAGATAAATTAAGTTATTTATTGATCTCTTTAAAATATAGTGGAAAATCTCGACAACCAGTCATTTCTAAAATTGAACGCGTAAGTAAACCTGGTTTACGTGTTTATTCAAATACAAAAGAATTGCCTAAAGTTTTAGATAATTTAGGAATAGCCATTATTTCAACATCAAAAGGAGTAATGACAAATCTAAAAGCTAAAGAACTTGGAATTGGTGGTGAAGTTTTATGTCATATTTGGTAAATAATAAGGAGTTTCAGTAATGTCACGTATTGGAAAATTACCAATTACTATACCAGAAAACGTCGATGTTAATTATAATGGATCTGAAATTACAGTTAAAGGTAAATTTGGAACATTAGAAACAACAATTCCTGACACTATTGGAATTGAACATAATGACGGTATTTTAATTGTAAGTTTAAAAGAGAATACGAAAACTCTTCGTTCTCTACATGGTCTATATAGAACATTAATTAATAACATGGTTATAGGAGTTTCTGAGCAATTCCAAGTTACTCTAGTTTTAAAAGGTGTAGGATATCGAGCAGCAGTTCAAGGTAAAGAAATTATTTTAAATTTAGGATACAGTCATCCCGTTAAACTGCAAATTCCAGACACAATTTCAATTGAGGTAGTTCAAAATACTACAATAAACTTAAAGTCTTGTGATAAAGAACTTTTAGGTTTATTTGCATCAAATATTCGTGCTTGGAGACGACCGGAACCATATAAAGGTAAAGGCATTCTTTATAAAGGTGAACAAATTCTTAGAAAAGCGGGTAAATCTGCTAAATAAAAAATTCCAGAGTCTCTTTTAAATTCAAAAAAGAATAAAATTTTAAAATTCAGAAGAATTATAAAATGCTTACATTCTTAAAAATTACAAATAATAATCATGAAATTTTCAAAGCGAACTTTATTAAAATTAAAAAATAAAAACAAAAAATTAAAACCTAGCAAATATAAGAAGTTAAAACGAGAAACTTTAAGGGGCAAAATTAAAGGAACTAGTGAACGTCCACGATTATCAGTTTATCGATCAAATGAAAATATTTATGCCCAAATTATTGATGATTCTCAATCAAAAACATTAGTCGCTTGTTCTACTTTAGATCGTGCAATTAAACTTCTGATTTCAACAGGGCGAACTTGTGATGCGTCAAGATTAATGGGTGAAAAATTAGCTGAACAAAGTTTAAAACAAAATATCACAAAAATTGTATTTGATCGAGGTCCTTATTTATACCATGGCCGTATAAAAGCTTTAGCCGATGGAGCAAGAGCAGGTGGTCTGCAGTTTTAACTTAAAATTTGAAAAAAAGTATACAAGTTAAATAATTTTTATGAGTAGCGATTTAAAACAACTAAATAAAGTAAAAAAAAATTCTCGACGTAATGATAATACCCAAGAGCCAAAATTTGTAGAACGATTAATAAAAATTAGTCGAGTTTCAAAAGTAACTAAAGGTGGGAAAAAATTAAGTTTTCGTGCAATTGTAGTGGTTGGAGATGAGAATGGAAAAGTTGGTGTTGGTGTTGCAAAAGCTGATGATGTAGTTAATGCGTTTAAAAAAGCAAAAACAGATGGTCGAAAAAATTTAATAACTCTTCCAATTACAAAATCATTAAGTATCCCACATGATGTAGTTGGAAATTTTGGAGCTTGTAAAATTATTATGCGACCAGCAATTGAAGGTTCTGGTGTTATTGCAGGTGGAGCAGTTCGTATTGTTCTTGAAGTTGCAGGTGTAAAAAATGTTATTGCAAAACAATTAGGATCAAATAATTTGTTAAATAACGCACGTGCGGCTATTTGTGGTCTGGATAATTTGACTACTAAATCTCAAGTAGCAAAGAAACGAAACCGGGATTTAAAATAAATTACTATATTCGAATTAAAAATTAAAAAGTGAAAATTAATAAAGAAATTAAGGATGCAATAATAAAGCGTTTATTAGTTAGTCTTGGCGTACTTTTATTTATCCGAGTAGGGACATTTCTTCCTGTACCCGGGATTAACCATAGTGATTTAGGGTTTTATATTCAAACACATTCTGTTACTAGAAGTTTAGTAAGTACATTTTCTGGTGATAATACGTTTGTAATTGGATTATTTACGTTAAATATTTTTCCGTATATAAACGCGTCAATATTAGTACAACTTATTATCAGTTTTTATCCAACACTTTCAAAATTACAAAAAGAAGGTGATCTTGATGGGCGACGATCTCTTAATCGTTTAACACGTTTTATCACTTTAATTTGGGCTGTAATTCAAAGTGTAAGTCTTGCCATTTATTTAAAACAAATTTTATTCGATTGGAATATTGGGCTAGCATTTGAAATTGTTATTTGGTTAACTACTGGTTCGATGATAGTTTTATGGTTGAGTGAATTAATTACTGATTATGGATTAGGAAATGGCGCTTCACTTTTGATTTATACAAATATTATTTCAAGCTTACCAAATCTTTGCAACAAAATAATAAGTGAAAATGGACAAAATTTAACTATTACTTCGGTTTTAGGGGTACTTGGATTAATTTTTGTTTCGTTATACGGTATTGTTTTATTGCAAGAAGGGGTTCGTATTATCCCATTAATTTCATCAAAGCAATTAAATCAGTCTTCATTGCAAGATTCGTTAACATCAAATAACTATATACCTTTACGTTTCAATCAAGCAGGTGTAATGCCAATTATTTTAACAACGGCAATCTTGGTTGTACCAAATTATATTAGTAGTCTAGGTATTTTACCAAGTTTTAATCTTCCCGTCTTTTTAGAATCATCAAAATTCATTTATTGGATCAGTTACTTCGTATTAATTCTAATCTTTAGTTCTTTTTATTCTACTATCGTATTAAATCCAAAAGATATTTCTGATCAATTACAAAAAATGGCAGTAACGATACCTGGTATTCGACCCGGTATTCAAACCACTTTTTATTTAAAACAAATAATGAAACGCATAACATTCGTTGGTGCGATTATGTTAGCTATTTTAGCTACTGTACCAAACTTCATAGAAGTTACATTAAATATTTCAAGTCTTAATGGGTTAAGTACAACATCATTATTAATTATGGCTGGTGTAGTGTTAGATTTAGTTCGTGAGGTTAAAAATATTTATTTTTCTAATATTTATAACAATATGTATCAATAAACGAAGTTAAAAAATTAATTAAGAATCTATAATGAAAGTTCGTCCTTCAGTAAAAAAAAGTGTGTGATAAATGTCGAGTAATTAAACGCCATGGGAAGATTATGGTAATATGTCCAAATCCAAAGCATAAACAACGTCAAGGATAATATTTTAAAGGAGTTTATAAAATGGTCAGATTAGTTGGTGTTGATTTACCAAGAAGTAAAAAAATTGCATATGGTCTTACATATATTCATGGAATTGGCTTAACAAGTGCAAAAAAAATTATTGAGATAGCAAATATTGATCCGGAAACAAGGGTTAGTGATATTACAGCAGAACAAACAATCGCATTAAGAGAAACATTAGAAAGACCTGAGTTAGATTTAAAATTGGAAGGGGATTTAAGAAGATTCAATGGTTTAAATATTAAACGGTTAAATGAAATAAATTCACATAGAGGAAAACGACATAGAAATAATTTACCAGTTCGAGGACAAAGAACTCGAACAAATGCGCGCTCAAGACGTGGCTCGAAAAAGACGGTTACAGGTAAGAAAAAATAATTATATCTAAATTTTTACTTAAATATGGCACAAACAACGAAAAAATCAACTAAAGATAAGAATAATTTTACCACTGGTGTTGTTCACATTCAGTCAACATTTAATAATACAATTGTTACTATTACTAATTTGACAGGTGATACTATCTCTTGGGCATCTGCTGGAAGCTCTGGGTTCAAAGGAGCTCGTAAAAGTACACCTTTTGCGGCTCAAACTGCTGCAGAAAAAGCAGCTTTAGACGCTTTAAACACTGGAATGAAAAGTGTTGAAATTTTAGTCAAGGGACAAGGATCAGGCCGTGAAACAGCAATTCGAGCAATTGAAGGTGCAGGATTTGATATTATTTCAATCCAAGATATTACAGCTGTTCCACATAATGGATGTCGACCACCAAAACGACGTCGCGTTTAAAATTTATATTTCTACGAAATTTAAATATGAATAATATTTCCATCAAGTGTCTCAAATCAGAAAAAATTGATTCGGGAGCAAATTATGGACAATTTTTAATAAATTCTCTACGCCCAGGACAAGGGATAACGATTGGAAATCAATTACGTAGAGTTCTTCTAGGTGACTTAGGTGGGACAGCAATTTCCGCTGTTCGGATTGCAGGCGTAAGACACGAGTTTTCAATTATTCCGGGCGTCCGTGAAGATGTTCTTGAAATATTATTAAATTTGAAAGGAATTGTTTTAAAAGGTAAAACAACTGAACCGGAATTTGGACGATTAAAAGTTCAAGGACCTACAGTAATTACAGCTAATTCGATTCAACTATCTCCAAATTTAGAAGTTGTAAATCCTAACCACTACATTGCAACAATTTCAACTTCAAATATTATCGAAATTGAATTTAAATTTGAATATGGTACTGGGTATAAGTTAGCTTCACAGACGTTTTCGAGTGAAGATGACAATTATTTACAATTAGATAGAATCTTTATGCCCGTTCAAAAAGTTGATTTCAAAATCGAAAATGTTTACGATAATAATAATAGTATAACGGAACGATTATTTATTGATATATGGACAAATGGTAGTCTATCACCTCAAGAAGCGGTAACATCTGCAGCACAGATTATTATTGACTTATTTACTACCTTGATCGAAAATAAAAGTACAAATGAAAATATTAAGATCGAGAGCACAAGTCAATTAATAAGTATTGAGCCATATACGAATATAGCAATTGAGGAACTGCAACTTTCAGTACGAGCTTATAATTGTTTAAAAAAGGCTCAAATAAATACGGTTGGAGACTTATTACAATATTCTCCAGAAAAATTACAAGAGTTGAAAAATTTTGGTCGCAAATCAGCAGATGAAGTATTTTCAACCTTAAAAAATAAATTAGGAATTATTCTAAAGTAATTAATAGCTTAATTTCTTAACAAACTATTACTATTAATTATCTAATTTCAAAAAAGTTATGAATTCATTAAATAAAACATTTTACCAAGTAATAAATACGAAAATCGTAATTGGTTTATTATTGATTGCGAAGGTCAAAAATTAGGTCGATTAGCAACAATAATAGTTAAATTATTAAAAGGAAAAATAAAACCACATTATTATCCTTCAATAGATGTTGGTGATTACATCGTTTTGATAAATGCAGATTCTATCATACTAAATGAAGATAGTAAGCATTATCTTGTTTACAAACCTGGAAAACCTGGGAGTTCACTGAAAATTAAAAATGTGTCAGATTGCCTTCCAACATTAACTATTGAACGAGCTGTGAAAGGGATGTTATCTGAAACAGAAACGAAAAGATTAATGAGACGATTAAATATATATCGAGATCAAAATCATCCACATAATGCACAAAACCCAATTAAATTAGATATGGAAAATCTTCAATTTGATATTGATACTAATGTACAAACTTCATAATAGTTTAATGACTATTGTGAGGTAATTAGTTTCCAGAGGAATTTAAAATTAATAACAATTTTCAAAGGTTGTAGAAAAAATAAAACTAAATTTAATTACTGATATTTAAGATATATGAGTTCTGAAGTGAAATTAGTTTTCCAAAAAGATAAAATTGGCCTTGGAAAACGAAAACAAGCCATCGCACGAGTCTTTCTTGTTCCTGGAGAGGGAAATCTTATTATAAATAAGGTCCCTGGAGAAAAATATTTACAATATAATGAAAGTTATTTGAATACAGTTTGGTCTCCTTTACGAAAATTAAATATAGATAAACAATATAATATTATTGCTTTAGTAAAAGGAGGTGGATTAACCGGTCAAACTGAAGCTATTCAATTAGGACTTGCAAGATTATTATGTAAAATAGATCAACAAAATCGTCCTGTCTTAAAACCATTTGGGCTTTTAACACGTGATGCACGTATTAAAGAACGTAAAAAATATGGTTTACGAAAAGCTCGAAAAGCTCCACAATATTCAAAACGTTAATATTTTTATTATATTTAAGATATGCCAAAATCAGAAATACATCCTACATGGTTCAAAGATACACCAATTCTTTGTGATGGAAAACCATTATGTTTAATTGGTTCAACAAAGCGTGAATTACAAGTTGATATTTGGTTAGCAAACCATCCTTTTTATACAGATTCACAAGTTCTTATTGATAGTGAAGGTCGAGTTGAAAAATTTATGAAAAAATATCAATTAGATTTTACTGAGCAATAATTAACGTAATATACTTATAAAAAATTTTAAAATTTTATGCCAACTATACAACAATTAGTTCGTTCACGACGTATACAAATAAAAAAAAACAAAATCACCTGCCTTGGTTAATTGCCCTCAACGACGCGGTGTTTGTACACGCGTTTATACAACGACTCCCAAAAAACCAAATTCTGCTATTCGAAAAGTAGCAAGGGTTAGATTAACATCAGGATTCGAAGTAACAGCATATATACCTGGGATTGGTCATAACTTACAAGAACATTCTGTTGTATTAATCCGGGGTGGGCGTGTAAAAGATTTACCGGGTGTTCGTTATCATATAATCCGGGGAGCTTTAGATACTGGTGGTGTAAAAGATAGAACGCAAGGACGTTCAAAATATGGTGTTAAAAAACCAAAAGCTGAAAAATAGAATTATAAATTATATACTTTAATAATTCATTAAATTAATCATACTAAGAAAAAATTTCTAAATTATATTATGTCTCGTCGAAATATTTCAAAAAAAAGATTCCCAGAAGCGGATTCCATTTACAATAGTTATTTAGTTAGTTTATTAATTACAAGAATTTTAAAATCTGGTAAAAAAAATTTAGCAAAAAATATTGTTTATCAAGCATTTGATATCATAAAGAAAAAAACAAATGAAGATCCATTAGCAGTTTTTGAAAAATCTATTCGTAATGCAAGTCCAATTGTTGAAGTAAAA
>OLMU01005531.1:0-13687 GCA_900291995.1 Licmophora abbreviata | reverse complement strand
AAATTAATTTTTTTTTAGTTTAAGAGTATAAAACTTAACGTGATAAACGTTGAATTTGTTGAATAGCTAATCGACCGATGTTAAATAAAGCCCATGATGCTGCAACTAATAGTGGAGCAGCGATGACTATTAAACGAGTATCCATAAATGATAATCCTTTATAAATATTTAAATTAAATACAGAATCTACAATAATATTCTATAATATCATTATATATTATTATTGTAGATTACGAGTCATTTTTCTTCAATATCCGTCGCCTTTCTTATTTTTTCTATCCTCTCTTTTATATATATGACAATCCTAATCTTTACTCTATCAAAGTTTATGTGAAAGGTTAATTAATTTTTTCAGTCCGTATATATTAACAGTCACTACATTATCCCTCACATCTCTAGAATGATTCGAAGTTTTTTCTGTCTTGATACATTTTAATGATCTCTACTTTAAATATTTGAATTATGATTAATTTCTATAAGTATTGTTCAATGGATCTGGCAAGCTTAAATCTGATTAGTGAAATTAACTTCGACAAAATGAGAAATAATCGTTTAAACGAAATTTGATAACGAAGAGTTTTGTTGTATTTGATTAAAAAACTTTGGCATTGAGCTATCTTCCCAGAGGGTCCCCCCCCAAGTATTGTCGCCGATTTATAACGTTTCACAACTGAGTTCGAGATGGATCAGTGTGGTTCCGCTTATTACACTAGAAACACCAAAGCAAAAATCTTTACGATTATAAAAATCGTAAAGAAATAAAAAATTCAAGTCCTCGGTCTGTTAGCACATCTCAGCTCATATATTACTATATTTATACTTGATGCCTATCAAACGGTTAGTCTTACCGTGACCTTACTCACTTACGTGATGAGAATACTCATCTTGAGGTGGGCTTCCCACTTAGATGCTTTCAGCGGTTATCCTCTCCATACATAGCTACCCAGCGTTTACCGTTGGCACGATAACTGGTACACCAGAGGTATGTCCTTCTCGGTCCTCTCGTACTAAAGAAGGCTCCTCTCAATATTCTAACGCCTACACCGGATATGGACCGAACTGTCTCACGACGTTCTGAACCCAGCTCGCGTACCGCTTTCATGGGCGAACAGCCCAACCCTTGGGACGTACTACCGCCCCAGGATGCGATGAGCCGACATCGAGGTGCCAAACCTCCCCGTCGATGTGAACTCTTGGGGGAGATCAGCCTGTTATCCCTAGAGTAACTTTTATCCGTTGAGTGACGGCCTTTCCACTCAGCACCGTCAGATCACTAAGACCGACTTTCGTCCCTGCTCGACTTGTAGGTCTCACAGTCAAGCTTCCTTATGCCTTTATACTCTAGATACGATTTCTACCCGTTCAGAGGAAACCTTTGTACGCCTCCGTTACCATTTGGGAGGCGACCGCCCCAGTCAAACTGCCCGCCTGAAACTGTTCTTTGACCAGATAATGATACAAAGTTAGAAATCTAACATTATAGGAGTGGTATCTCACTGATGGCTCCAATATTCCCGCAAGAATATTTTCAACGCCTCCCACCTATACTGCGCAAATAAAGTCCAATTTCAATTTCAAGTTACAGTAAAGCTTCATAGGGTCTTTCTGTCCTGGTGCAGGTAGTCCGCATCTTCACAGACAAGTCTATTTCACCGAGCCCCTCTCCGAGACAGTATCCAAATCATTACGCCTTTCGTGCGGGTCGGAACTTACCCGACAAGGAATTTCGCTACCTTAGGACCGTTATAGTTACGGCCGCCGTTCACCAGGGCTTCAGTCATCAGCTTCGCAGATGCTAACCAACTTCTTTAACCTTCTGGCACTGGGCAGGCGTCAGCCCCCATACATCGTCTTACGACTTAGCGGAGACCTGTGTTTTTGATAAACAGTTGCTTGGATCTTGTTATTGCAACCTTATAAATAAGGCACTCCTTCTCCCGAAGTTACGGAGTTATTTTGCCGAGTTCCTTAGAGAGAGTTATCTCGCGCCCCTTAGTATACTCTACCTACCCACCTGTGTCGGTTATGGTACAGGCATTATTTATTTATGACATAGCGAGCTTTTCTTGGAAGTCTGACATACACTGCTTCGATGCCGTAGCATCTCGTACTCACGCCTTAACTCAAAACGTTTTCGCCGTTTCTCATCATCTCGAACGTTTAAACCGGTAACCAATATCCGGCCAGCTTAGCCTTCTCCGTCCCTCGATATCAATAAATAATGGTACGGGAATATTAACCCGTTGTCCATCGACTACGCTTTTCAGCCTCGCCTTAGGTCCTGACTTACCCTCCGCGGACGAGCCTTCCGGAGGAAACCTTGGGTTTTCGGGGTATAGGATTCTCACCTATATTTTCGTTACTCAAGCCGACATTCTCACTTCTGCTTCGTCCATATCCGCTTACGCTAATACTTCAATCTACAACAGAACGCTCCCCTACCGATATATCTTATATATCGCACAGTTTCGGCAAATTACTTAGTCCCGTACATTTTCGGCGCAGGTTTACTCGATCAGTGAGCTATTACGCACTCTTTAAAGGATTGCTGCTTCTAAGCAAACCTCCTGATTGTCTATGCACTCCCACCTCCTTTATCACTTAGTAATTATTTAGGGGCCTTAACTGGTGCTCTGGGCTGTTTCCCTCTTGACAATGGAGCTTATCCCCCACAGTCTCACTGGTAAATTATTCATTTAGTATTCTTAGTTTGCAACGATTTGGTACCGAATTACCAGCCCGCATACGTAACAGTGCTTTACCCCTAAATTATAACATTTACCGCTGCGCCAAAACGCATTTCGGGGAGAACCAGCTAGCTCCGAATTCGATTGGCATTTCACCCCTAACCACAATTCATCCGCTGATTTTTCAACATCAGTCGGTTCGGTCCTCCACTTAGTATTACCTAAGCTTCAACCTGACCATGGTTAGATCATCCGGGTTCGGGTCTATAACTAGTGACAAACGCCCTATTCAGGCTCGCTTTCACTATGGCTTCAGCATTCTCTGCTTTAACCTGCCACTAACTATAAGTCGCCGGCTCATTCTTCAACAGGCACGCAGTCAGACGTTTTAGTCGTCCTCCTACTGGTTGTAAGTTTATGGTTTCATGTTCTTTTCACTCCCCTCCCGGGGTTCTTTTCACCTTTCCCTCACGGTACTATTTCACTATCGGTCATTCAGGAATATTTAGCCTTACGAGGTGGTCCTCGCAGATTCACACGGAATTTCACGTGCTCCATGCTACTTGGGATGCAATTTGATTGTTTCAATTTTCGACTACGAGACTATCACTCTCTTCGGTTAAGTATTCCAACTTAATTCGTCTAATTGTTACATTTAATCATTGGTAATTGTCCCACTACCCTTAATTAAAAATTAAGTTTAGGCTCTTCCCGTTTCGCTCGCCGCTACTAAGGGAATCGTTTTTACTTTCTTTTCCTCTAGGTACTAAGATGTTTCAGTTCCCTAGGTTTGCTCTTTCTTATTTATGAATTCAATAAGTAGTATTTGAGTTTCCTCATTCGGAGACCTCCGGATCGTAGTTTGTTTCCAACTCCCCGAAGCGTTTCGCCGGTAACCGCGTCCTTCATCGCTTCTGAATGCCAAGGTATCCCCCATAAACTCTTAGTTCCTTGAATTTAAGGCATATCTTGCTTGAATTTCTCAAGCATTTATAAAAAAATTATAATAATAATTTCTTAGTGTGGAGGTAAGCGGATTCGAACCGCTGACAACCGCCGTGCAAAGGCGGTGCTCTACCAACTGAGCTATACCCCCGTTGGGCCATTCTGGATTTGAACCAGAGACCTCGCCCTTATCAGGGGCGCGCTCTAACCAACTGAGCTAATAGCCCTTTAAATCTTTTTAGTCAAAGATTGTTTAATTTAATCGACCATTTTTAAAATGTTTTTAAAAGGAGGTGATCCAACCGCACCTTCCAGTACGGTTACCTTGTTACGACTTCACCCCAGTCACTAATTCTACCTTAGGCGTCCTCCCCCAAAAGGTTAGAGTAACGACTTCGGGCATAACCAGCTTCCATGGTGTGACGGGCGGTGTGTACAAGGCCCGGGAACGAATTCACCGCTGTATGCTGACCAGCGATTACTAGCGATTCCAACTTCATGCAGGCGAGTTGCAGCCTACAATCCGAACTTAGAACGAGTTTATAGATTAGCTTGTCCTCGCGGAGTTGCATCTCATTGTCTCGTCCATTGTAGCACGTGTGTAGCCCAGGGTGTAAGGGGCATGCTGACTTGACGTCATCCCCGCCTTCCTCCGGTTTATAACCGGCAGTCTTTTTAGAGTTCCATAAAGGCAACTAAAAATAAGGGTTGCGCTCGTTGCGGGACTTAACCCAACATCTCACGACACGAGCTGACGACAGCCATGCACCACCTGTGTATACGTTCCAAACGGCACTTTCTCTTTTCAGAAAAATTCGTATCATGTCAAACCCTGGTAAGGTTCTTCGCGTTGCATCGAATTAAACCACATGCTCCACCGCTTGTGCGGGCCCCCGTCAATTCCTTTGAGTTTCACTCTTGCGAGCATACTTCCCAGGCGGGATACTTAACGCGTTAGCTTTGATACTGCACAGGTCGATCTGTTCAACATCTAGTATCCATTGTTTACAGCTAGGACTACTGGGGTATCTAATCCCATTTGCTACCCTAGCTTTCGTCTCTGAGTGTTAGTAATAGCCCAGTAAAGTGCCTTCGCCATCGGTGTTCTTTCCAATCTCTACGCATTTCACCGCTCCACTGGAAATTCCCTTTACCCCTACTATACTCTAGTCTAATAGTTTCGACTGCGATTTCGAAGTTGAGCCTCGAGATTTAACAGTTGACTTACTAGACCACCTACAGACGCTTTACGCCCAGTGATTCCGGATAACACTTGCATCCTCCGTCTTACCGCGGCTGCTGGCACGGAGTTAGCCGATGCTTATTCTTCAGGTACACGTCATTTATTCCTCCCTGAAAAAAGAGGTTTACAACCCATAGGCAGTCATCCCTCACGCGGTATTGCTCCGTCAGGCTTTCGCCCATTGCGGAAAATTCCCCACTGCTGCCTCCCGTAGGAGTCTGGACCGTGTCTCAGTTCCAGTGTGTCTGATCGTCCTCTCAAACCAGATACTGATCGTCGCCTTGGTAAGCCATTACCTTACCAACAAGCTAATCAGCCGCAAGCTTCTCTTTAGGCGGAAAAATCCGTTTCACTCTGAAGCATATGGGGTATTAGCAACCGTTTCCAGTTGTTGTCCCCCTCCTAAAGGCAAATTCTTACGTGTTACTCACCCGTCCGCCACTTGAGTTAAAAACTCTCGTACGACTTGCATGTGTAAAGCATACCGCCAGCGTTCATCCTGAGCCAGGATCAAACTCTCTTAAAATTTCCATGAATTTTTTAATAGATTTTTGTTTAGAGTCTACTTATAAAGTTGAAGGATAAACTACTAACTCAAATACTTAATATATACTCCTGTTAAAATAAATTACTTAAACTTAAAAAGATATTATATATTAAAAATTATAAAAAGTATTAATTTACATGTAGTTTATAAATATAATACTTTTTATAATTGTTCTAAACTCAAATTTTAATTAGAATTATATAAGATTATCTAAGTGATTCATAAAAAAAGTTTGTATATTTTCATTTAAATAAATTAAATGATGATTCAAATATTCCCCTTGATCACTATTAATATTTGATAGTAACTGAGTTGGTAAAGAATCAGTACTTGAAATTATAGAATGCTCACTAAGTTGTGTTATATTGCCTTCCAATTGTTTTTGATTAATTTTTTCGACTAAGTTATCAGGAATAAATTGAATATCTAAATTTTTGTAAGCTTTCTGCATATATTTTAGAATTTCTGGTCTTTCATTATACCAATATTCACGAATATCATTTGGTATTGGATAACGATACCATAAAATTGGTAAATATCGAAAGACTAAAACATCACGTATTTCCTCATTTATTAACGCTTTTGCTGGCTGACCTTCACTAGGCAAAAATGGCATTGTAAATACTAAATGATTCATACTATCTGCAAACCGACCAAGTAGAGAAGTCACAATTGTTCCTGTCAAATTAAGTCCAGCAACAGTTGGTACTATACCCATTAAAACTTCTTCTGTCCAATCAATCATAGCAACAATATAAATCCAAGGAACCGTATACGGATTTATACTAATAAACCAAGATAATGCTATTCGAAATACTACTAATTGAGCATAACCAAAAAGAGCTAAAAAAACGACTTCTCGAAAAACTTCTAAGTACGTTATATCAAGACAAAAGTTTAATCGGACCTGAAGAAATTCTGAGAGCCAATTGGGTAAAAAAAATAGATTCTTATAATTCTCAATATAAAAATTATAATATCCGTCTTGACTACTTTCATAAATTATTCTAGGTATAGGCTCGACTTTTGGTACAGTACCAAATATCATTTCTGTAAAAGTTTCCGGCCGTTGCATTGGTGGAAACGGTACTTTACGAATAGGAAGATTTTCTACATATTTTCGATTATCAGTGATAACTTCTTCAAGAGTTGTTAGAGAAACTCCGCCTAAAGGCATACCTGGATTATTAGGATAGCCTAAAAACTTAGCTATTTGTTTTATAAGTTCTCCAGTGTTATCAATAAAACTTTCTCGGATAAGACTAAATCTGTCGTTAAACGTCATTATTAATTTTAATAAATTTAAATTAATACAATAGAATATAGTATGAAGTCAGATACACTATTTTGTCAACAGTTTTGCTGAAATTTTATCTTCTAATGATTGGTATATCTACTTCAGTGAAAGATATTCGGGATAGTAGGATTTGAACCTACGACCCCCTGCTCCCAAAGCAGGTGCTCTACCAAGCTGAGCTATATCCCGAATCGAACTATCTAGTCTAGGATTAGAAACCTTAGACCGTTATAACTCTATCTTAACAAAATTTTAGAAAGGATACAAGGTTTAGTTAATGTGTAGAAAGTTTCCTTATAAGGTTTATTAAAGAAAAAAATTGATCAAGTCTTCTTAACTTGTTTTTTCTCATTTATCTTTTTTTCTATATAAGTAACAGCATCTTGAATTTTTATGGTTTGACCAGAATAAATAAAATCGTCAATATCATCGAAACTTATTTTAATATCAAATATCCTTTCAAAATCATTTATCAATTCTATCATTTCTCTTGAATCTGTCCCTAGTTCTTTTTCAAAATCTGTTTCTAATTGAATTTGATCATAATGAAAACTATATTCTTCATGTAGAAGAGTACGGATTTCTTCAAAAATAGTGTTCATTTTTTAAATTAAAAATTCATAAAATTAATTCATTAAAATTTCTGTAATACTAAAAAAATGTCATTTATTCCAGCGACCTTCAATATAATCTAATGCATCTTGAACTGTAGCAATTTGACCAGCAGCTTGATCTTCAATTTCCATTTCAAACTCTTCTTCAATAGCCATAACTAATTCAACTTGATCTAAAGAGTCGGCGCCTAATTCTTTACCAAAATTAGCCTCTGGAGTTACTTTATTAGGCTCGATACCTAATTGTTTGCCTACAATATTTTGGATACGAGCAAGATTGTCTGACATATTAATTCCTTTTATTATGGTTTATGAAGTTACGTATGTATTTATAATTCACACATAGTGTATTCTAGAACAAAAGCTGAAAAAGAAATTTTTATTTCGTAAGTAGTTAATTAATAAATTTTAGTAAAAGAATGTATAATGCTAATTTGAAAACTCATACTTAATAAATAGGCAAATATAAACTATTTTTTATTTTTTTATGAGAGTTTCTTAAATTTTCATCTCCCAGCAAGGAGAAAATTAATGGCAATAAGCTCAACTGACCGTCGCGCAAAAAATGTGCAAGTTTTTGTTGAAAAAGACGCTGTCGAAACTAGCTTCGAAAAATGGGCCCAACCAGGTCATTTTTCAAGAACTTTAGCTAAGGGTCCAAAAACAACAACTTGGATCTGGAATTTACATGCAGATGTTCATGACTTTGACAGTCAAACTAGTTCATTAGAAGAAGTATCTCGCAAAATTTTTAGTGCGCACTTTGGACAATTAGCAATAATATTTCTATGGATTAGTGGTATGCACTTTCATGGAGCATATTTCTCTAACTACTCAGCTTGGTTAAACGATCCAATCAATATCAAACAAAGTTCACAAGTTGTTTGGCCAATAGTTGGTCAAGAGATTTTAAATGGTGATGTTGGTGGTAATTTCCAAGGTGTACAGACAACATCTGGTTGGTTCCAAATGTGGAGAGCAGAAGGAATCACAAGTGAAGTTGAATTGTATTGGATCGCTATTGGTGGTTTAGCAATGTCAGCAATCATGTTATTTGCTGGTTGGTTCCACTATCATAAAGCTGCACCAAAATTAGAATGGTTCCAGAATGCTGAATCAATGATGAACCACCATTTAGCCGGTTTATTAGGTTTAGGCTGTTTATCTTGGTCTGGTCATCAGATTCACGTAGCTTTACCAATTAATAAATTGTTAGATGCGGGTGTTGCACCTCAAGAGATTCCATTACCTCATGAGTTTTTAATTAACCGTGATTTAATGAGTCAATTGTATCCAAGTTTTGGGAAAGGTTTAGCTCCTTTCTTCAGTGGTCAATGGGGTGAATATTCAGATTTCTTAACATTCAAAGGTGGATTAAACCCAATTACAGGTGGTTTATGGTTAAGTGATACAGCACATCATCATTTAGCTTTAGCTGTATTATTCATCATTGCAGGTCACATGTATCGAACAAACTGGGGTATTGGCCACAGTATGAAAGAAATCTTAGAAGCACACAAAGGTCCTTTTACAGGTGAAGGTCATAAAGGATTATATGAAATTTTAACAACTTCATGGCATGCTCAGTTAGCGATTAACTTAGCAATGGTAGGTTCGTTAAGCATTATCGTGGCACATCATATGTATGCTATGCCGCCATATCCGTATATTGCGACAGATTATGCAACTCAATTATCTTTATTCACACATCATATGTGGATTGGTGGATTCTGTGTAGTTGGTGGTGCAGCACATGGTGCAATTTTCATGGTTCGTGATTACACACCAGCAAATAATTATAATAATTTATTAGACCGTGTACTAAGACATCGTGATTCTATTATCGCACATTTAAACTGGGTTTGTATTTTCTTAGGTTGTCATGCTTTTGGATTCTATATCCATAACGATACAATGCGAGCATTAGGTCGCCCACAAGATATGTTCTCAGACAAAGCTATTCAATTACAACCAATTTTTGCTCAGTGGATTCAAAATGTTCACTTGTTAGCTCCAGGAACAACAGCACCAAATGCTTTAGCAACAACAAGCTACGCTTTTGGTGGGGAAGTTGTAGAAGTTGGTGGTAAGATTGCGATGATGCCTATTAAATTAGGTACAGCAGATTTCATGGTTCATCATATCCATGCTTTTACAATTCATGTAACAGTTTTAATTTTATTAAAAGGTGTATTATATGCACGTAGTTCAAAATTAATTCCAGATAAAGCCAATCTAGGTTTCCGCTTCCCTTGTGATGGTCCAGGTCGTGGTGGTACATGTCAAAGTTCTAGTTGGGATCATGTATTCCTAGGATTATTCTGGATGTATAATTCAATTTCTGTTGTAATCTTCCACTTTAGTTGGAAAATGCAATCGGATGTTTGGGGTACTGTAACTCCAGATGGAAGTATTTCACATATCACAGGTGGAAACTTTGCACAAAGTTCTATTACGATTAATGGTTGGTTACGTGATTTCTTATGGTCGCAAGCTTCTCAAGTAATTCAATCATATGGTTCAGCTGCATCAGCATATGGTTTAATCTTCTTAGGTGCACATTTTATTTGGGCATTTAGTTTAATGTTCTTATTTAGTGGTCGTGGCTATTGGCAAGAATTAATTGAGTCAATTGTTTGGGCACACAATAAACTAAATTTTGCACCAGCAATTCAACCACGAGCTTTAAGTATTACACAAGGTCGTGCTGTAGGTTTAGCACATTATTTACTTGGTGGTATCGGTACAACTTGGGCATTCTTCTTAGCTCGAGCGGTTTCTATTAGCTAACCAAACAGTTAAAACCAGTTAAAATTTCGAACGTAAAAAGTTCAAACTTTATCTTTATGAAACGTGTCTAAAGTAAAAAAAAAAATTTAACACTCTTATTATTAATTAATATTTATATAAAAAGGCATCTAACAATTATGGCAACTAAATTTCCAAAGTTTAGCCAAGCCCTTGCACAAGATCCAGCAACGCGAAGAATTTGGTATGGTATCGCTACTGCACATGATTTAGAAGCACATGATGGTATGACCGAAGAAAATTTATACCAAAAAATTTTCGCCTCACATTTTGGTCATTTAGCAGTAATCTTCTTATGGACAGCAGGAAATTTATTCCATGTTGCTTGGCAAGGTAACTTTGAAAACTGGGTAGCAAACCCATTAAAAGTTAAACCTATTGCTCATTCAATTTGGGATCCACATTTCGGTGAATCAGCATTAAAGGCGTTTAGTAAAGGCAATGCGTATCCAGTTAATATTGCTTATTCTGGTGTGTACCAGTGGTGGTACACAATTGGATTCAGAACTAACCAAGAATTATATTTAGGCTCTATTGGGTTATTATTACTTTCTAGTGCATTATTATTTGCTGGTTGGTTACATTTACAACCGAAATTTAGACCAAGTTTATCATGGTTTAAAAATAACGAATCTAGATTAAATCATCATTTATCAGGATTATTAGGTGTAAGCTCATTAGCCTGGACTGGTCATCTTGTTCACGTAGCAATTCCTGCATCACGTGGAGTTCATGTAGGTTGGGACAACTTCTTAACAACACCCCCACATCCTGCGGGTTTAACTCCATTTTATACCGGTAATTGGACAGCATATGCTGAAAACCCAGATACAGTAGATCATATTTATGGTACAAGTGAAGGGGCTGGTACAGCAATCTTAACATTCTTAGGTGGCTTCCATCCACAAACTCAATCTTTATGGTTAAGTGATATTGCACATCACCAATTAGCTATTGCTGTAGTTTTCATTATTGCTGGCCATATGTATCGAACAAACTTCGGTATTGGTCACAATATGAAAGAAATTTTAGATGCTCATCGTCCTCCAGGAGGTCGATTAGGAGCAGGTCATGTTGGATTATTTGAAACAATTACGAATTCTTTACATATGCAATTAGGATTAGCATTAGCTAGTTTAGGTGTTGCTACTTCTTTAACTGCACAGCATATGTATGCAATAACACCATACGCATTTTTATCAAAAGATTTCACAACTGAAGCTGCATTATATACACATCATCAGTATATTGCAGGATTCTTAATGGTAGGTGCGTTTGCACATGGTGCAATTTTCTTCGTTCGTGATTATGATCCAGAGTTAAATAAAAATAATGTTTTAGCTCGGATGTTAGAACATAAAGAAGCGATCATTTCTCACTTAAGTTGGGCTTCATTATTCTTAGGTTTCCATACATTAGGATTATATATTCATAATGATACAGTTGTAGCTTTTGGACAACCAGAAAAACAAATTTTATTTGAACCACTATTTGCTGAATATATTCAAGCAGCATCAGGTAAAGCGGTTTATGAATTCAATGTTTTATTATCTTCATCGACTAGTCCAGCAACTGCTGCAGGTAATCAAGTTTGGTTACCAGGTTGGTTAGAAGCAATTAATAATAACAAAAATGATTTATTCTTACAAATCGGTCCTGGGGATTTCTTAGTACACCATGCTATCGCTTTAGGCTTACATGTTACAGCATTAATTCTTGTAAAAGGTGCTTTAGATGCACGTGGCTCAAAATTAATGCCAGATAAAAAAGATTTTGGTTATAGTTTCCCTTGTGATGGTCCAGGTCGTGGCGGTACGTGTGATATCTCTGCATGGGATGCATTTTACTTAGCAATGTTCTGGATGTTAAATACAATTGGCTGGACAACATTCTATTGGCATTGGAAACACATGGCAATTTGGGGTGGTAATCCAGGTCAATTCAATGAATCGTCAAATTACATCATGGGATGGTTACGCGATTACTTATGGTTAAATTCATCACCATTAATTAATGGTTATAATCCATTTGGTATGAATAACTTATCAGTATGGGCTTGGATGTTCTTATTTGGACACTTAATTTGGGCTACAGGCTTTATGTTCTTAATCTCATGGCGTGGTTATTGGCAAGAGTTAATTGAAACATTAGTATGGGCACATGAACGTACACCATTAGCGAACTTAGTTCGTTGGAGAGATAAACCAGTTGCTCTTTCAATCGTACAAGCTCGATTAGTTGGTTTAGTACACTTTAGTGTCGGGTATATCTTAACGTATGCAGCATTTGTGATTGCCTCTACTACAGGTAAGTTTGGTTAATTAGAAAATTTTTAAACATTATTAATTTAGCAATGAGAATTGCTAAATTAATAATGAATGAAATCAAATTTAGAAGTACAATCCTAGCAAATCAGGGAAGAATCGATTGATTTCGATAATAAATCCGGCAGTAAATGATAACCAAAGTGTTAAAAGAACAGGGGCAGTTGATAAATATTTTTGTAGATTTTCCATTTCCATAGACATTTAAGTTAAGTAAATAATAAATTTTAATAATAATTTTAACGTGGTGATACCGTTACTTCGTCATCCGAAGCTACTAATTCATTACTTATTAATTCCTGCCACGCAGAGATAGGCCAAATATAACCTGTTGCCATTATTTTCAATGCTAGTGGTACATTGATAATAATTTCACTTTCAGCTGGATTTTTAGTTGTACTTATAGCTCGTAGATATTTTCGACCTACCCAACCGATCCAACCAGAAATATAGATAAACCCAAAACCTGGAAAAACAAATTCCGCAGCATGAGTCCATCGACCATCAGCAATTAAATGTGGTAAACCATCAGTTCCACATAATAAATCTGAACGACCATATTTATCAAAGCGTGCTTCTGTTCGCTCAATTTGTTGTTTTAAAGCCAATGCCGGTGGTGAATCAGCTTCATATTTACTCATACGCTGTTCTAATTTTTTGACACTCGATGCTAATCTTTTATTAAAAGCAGGTGAGTCACTACATTTTGTCAAACCACCAATGTCAGCTGATGCTTGGTTAGGAACCAGAGTTAGTAATACGATACAAAGTAAAGTTATTAGATTAAAACGTTTCATTAGAAAATAAAAATAAAAATTGTTAGTTTGGTAAAAAATTTTCAAAGACTAAAACTATTATTATATATGTTACTATAAAAACTAAGATTTTATTGAAAAATGTTGAAAGAGAAAATATTTTATTTATCAGAAATTATAGATTAATCTATAACTTCAAACTTATTTAAAGGACTTTGTTTTAAAACAGAGTCCTTTAAATTATTACGATTCATTATTCAAAATCTTTACGATTAGGATTTCGTGATGGATCACCAGAAAGGAAACCAAAAATGAATAAAGAAACAAAAAAGATAATTGTTGTATATACTAATATTTTTAAAGTTAACATTTACTTTTTCCTAGAGACTATTTTTAATAATATTAATTATACTAAAATATAATAAATCTGAATTATTTAATTGAAGAAAATTTATTTTATCTTGTCT
>OLMU01005516.1:0-10808 GCA_900291995.1 Licmophora abbreviata | reverse complement strand
AGGGAGCTCGTCGCAGCTCGTGAAGCGGCAAACGAAGGGCTCCCACACAATACGGCACGGTTCCGATGGTTCCACTCGAAGATCGCCCGCTCCATCTGGCATGGGCGCTCCAAGACTTTCATTGGACGCAGCCTGCAGGAGGAATTGGACCTGATCGTCCACATCCTTGAACGCCCCTCCGTCTTCGACTGGTCCGGCTACCTCGGCGATCTCATCCCACGCGATCCCCAGTATCTCACACTGACCCTAGTACCTTCCACGTGTCCCTCGACTGACCCAAGAACTCGGATGTAGGAGCTAGAGGCGGTGTGAGGATACTTACTCCGGCAGGCACAGAGAAAGACCAATGGCCACCCAAGACTGGAATTTTGAATACCGTGCCCGGTCCCGAACAATTGATTCAAAGTTCAAAATGACCAACACACCAATGTTTTCATCTCGTGCTCTCTACCAGACCCTGGTATGAAAGCTGTTCCTTTTGCATGACCTCATGGTCTATGTCTTGTGGTTGGTCATGGCATGTGCCTCTCTTGTGCGTAAAAGGCCTTCCAGGCCGAGATCTTGATAGCCGTAGTAACCCCACAAATTAGTGAAATCTTTACCTGTGAACACCTCTGTTCTAGCATATTGCTCTCCCCACTGCAACTCCTCTCTTCGTTGGGCCCGACGCAGAGATTGACTTGTCGTGAGGATATCTATTGTGTTACGACTATATAGCTTACACAGTAAGCTCCGACTGGTTTCGAGCCCAAGTTCTAACAAATCGTCAATACATTTTCCCTGATCAACAAGCGCAGCAACTGACGCACCTCTCCGAGGCATCCAATCTCTCCGAGATCACTACCGGTACCCAACAAGAGCAACGTGCCACGTTGTACTCACAGCTTCCAGCTGGTCCGTCACGCCGTGACGCTCAAATCTCCGTACGTTGAGTGAGGACCAGCCGTCACCGACAGGCAGTTCCGACTCCTTTGCCTTCGTCGACTCCCCAGGAGCCCCAAAAGAAGCGACTGACCCAGTCGAAGCCGAAGATAGATCTGACCCAGAATCCATCATGGCAGCCCCAGCTCCCGCTCCAGTGCCCGCTGCAGATCCTGTCCCAGCCCCAGCTGTAGCTGCTAAGCCTGTCAAGCCCATCATGGGTAACGTCACGCTGTTGTATGGCAACATGCATGCATGCACGTCGCATTCACTGGCGGTATTCCCAACCGTCAGTGGACCGACTAGCCTTGTATGTATAAGTTACTCTTTGTAGTAGGGTCAGGCACCGCACATGGTTTGCTTCATTCCATGGGAGTGAAGTGGACGACTGGAGGAGTGAACGAGGACAAGGAGCTACTAAGTAGTTATCAACTGTACTATCTGAAACCGCAGCAGAGACCACAGGATTCACCTTTAGAAGCCGCATGTCACGATCATTCTCATCTGTCTCAGTAATTGACTCATCATCCTGAAGAGCAGAGAATCAATTAGACCATCCAGATGATGTGACGGACGGCGTGAGTAAGGTGAACCACATGGGTGCAGGGGCACAGAGCGTACAGGTGACAACCACTTGCCTTGATGGTCTGTAGTAGGAGACGAAGATTCCACCAAGGACGACGGAGGAGGAGAGCTAGAGGAGGCCACACGAGCAGCCCAAGTAAGCTTCTTAGTATCCTTGGCCGGTTGAGCAGCCGGGGTAGACAACGACGGAGCAGTCTTGGAGGGAGTCCTTTGGACCCTCCTTGGGACCTTGGGAGAAGGCGACTTGGTGTATGGCTTTTGACGGATGTTGTACTGTTTCAAACCGGGGCACAAGTCCGTGAGACTGTGTACGGCAAACCGGACAAGAAAAGCATGAGGGAAGAGACTGAACTTGTTTGGCAGTGAGGTTTGGTGCACCTTTCCAACCGTAGCTCTTCGTGGCTGTCCTGGTGGATTGACCAGGATTTTTGAGCGAGGAAGAAGGCGGAGGCTGGACACTGGCAGCACAAGCGGAACCGTATGATGCAGGGCTGAGACCAGTAGCCGTCGACTTGCCAGAAGCACTTTCCTGAAATTTGTGGGCAAATTCCGCAAAGGAATGAAAAACCAAGGTTCCAGTCTCAGCCAACGTAACCATATCACTGTAGTGCTACTCAGCGGTAAGACCAAGGAGCAACATGAATCAACATTGTGTCAGGAATGGCCTGACCAGCAAAGACATTGGTTTATTTGTTCAGTCCAAAGCTTGTATGCAGAGAAGGATTCGGTAGGAGTCAGTCATCTGAATGATCATCAGAGCCCACACTAGATTCTGGAGAGCCATGGACGTTTTTGGCTTATACACTTCAACCAGGCCTTGGAACATCTCGATCCAGTGGCATTGGTAGAAGGCTTTGTCATGGCCAATGAATGATGCAAGAGCCGAGGGAGGAAGCTTCTTGAAGAGAGCAATCCCAAAATCAGCAGAATCTGAGGCAGTCTTCGGATGCGTATTGACATCCGTGTACAGGAAAGGCTTCTTCACGTCAATCTTCACTCGATACGCAAGCCACTCATCCCAATTTTCCTTTCCACCCGCCCGGAATTCCAGGGATTTCTTGGTCTCAACCTGGACCACATTACCGTGCTGTGGGTAAAATGGCTGTGCTGAAGTATGGGGTGGGATGAGGGGCATCGTATTGAGGAGGAGGACCAAGGTAAGTACTGGACGGAGGGAAGACATGCGGCATCAAGGGTGTCCTAGTAGGACGGGGGGACACTTGAGGGAAGTGCATGCCCGGCTGATACATCTGAGGAGATGACGTCATACCATATGGAGTCGAGTCCGAGGGTCAAATTGAACCCTCGGAACCTGAGGCACTCGAGGATTCCTAGAGTACACGGAACTACTCCGAGTAGTGGGCAACTGCACCCACCGGCTCGCTACCCAGCAAAGAGGTCTTGGAGCTCGGAAGGGAGATATTCATCAACGGAGGAGGACCCTCATCAGCATTGCTGCCCAAGCTCCTGCACCCTCCTCTCCAGGCCTTTTCAGATATGCCAAACCCTCCTCAACCCATTCTGTACCAAATTTAGTATTTTCCACATGCTGTTTGGCTTCCAACCTCAGTTCCGTCTTTTTTTTGTTACCGCTGGCGATGTTGACAGTTCGAACACTCAGACCAATGTCCTTCCAGGGTTCGTACTCTCCCGTGGAGGCTGATGCACTCTGCTTCTGGTAGAAAATTTTAAGGTAGCACAGCAATGATCATTGAGAGCGCGAGGCTTTCCAGCTTGCTTCAACTCTTGACGTTCGTAACGACCAAGCAATGGTGTTGCTAGCACCGCGCCGTGTTTCCATATTCGCGTGACCCATGGGCCGAGTGATACTTGCGATGAAGAAGCTCCTCTTTCCTGCTCGCGACTGTAACTAGAGAAGAGTATTAACCAGCATGAGTCCGAACGGAACGATCTGATATCTCTGTGGCTTCGTCCGCTACTCTATCATCCATCCCTTCAGAAAAGAGCACGTTCTGCATAGACGTCCACACTGAAGAACCTTGCAAAGGCGGGTAAACAACACTCGGCAAGGATCTAATACATGTCATGCCGACAGGGGTTAGCAAGCAAGATATACCCTGTGTTTGCTCAGCCAAAAAGTTTGCCTCAAAACTTCTACCTACTGAGACTATGGTTGACAAAAAGTTCAATCCGCGTAGACCACAGAAACGCGTGCACGGAAGGAAGAAATTTATCTTAGCGTTCATTGACATGCATTGACATGAAAAACTTATCTCAGGTAAATTAGAAATGTCTATTGCGAAGCCAGGAGAAGCGACCTCCGCAAACAATTATTTTGGGATTGATACTTGGGTGAGTCGACTCTGACACGGTAAGACCTTGTTCCCAGTGCTGGCGAATGCTTCAGTCGTCAGTGCATCAAAAGTACCAGTCAGAGAAGTACGACTCTCGTTTCTCGTATGGTAGAGCCACGGGTGGGCTGGAGGCATAGGTGCACGATGCTAGCGCTCACTGCTGAACATATTTTCGAGGAGAATGTTCTTGCTATTTGGGGGGGAGTGTGGCTGGCAAGATAGATACCGTGGTGCAGTGACAACGACCGCCGGTGTGGCGGCAACATGTCAGGAGAAGCGACGGTGGGGGTGATACAGGGACGGTGGGGACGACAACATAAAAGGACTGTGGGGAATGACGAGCAGGCGTACGATTTTTTTCCTGAAGTAGTCGTGGAACATAGTGCCTTTGTTCTATTCATAGAAATCCTGCCCCCCTTCAGGATGTCCAGTATTTTGAATCATTCCGTTGAATGCATTCTGGGGATGAATGATATCAGCCCAGACAGTAGGAGGCTGGATGCAGAAGAATTCTTTAGAATCTTCAAGGATGGGATTATACAAAGCCTGGACTGTGTTCAGTTTCTCGCAGATGTGATTCCCAAGCTCCAGCGCTGCATCCTTCGTTGCGGGTTGAGTAATGTCCGCGTATTATGACAAACAAGCCCACTGGGTGAGTACCGTTACTGCTGAGCATTTTGACACCCTGGTTGTACCACTTTAGTGTCATGTTATTGAAATTGCAAGCTACAACCCAATCCATTGCAGCCTGAAGGGTTGCTGTTGTGCATATCTCTTCACCTTGCCAATTTAATGGCAAAAGCTATGTTTGATATGCTTCATCTAATCCTCAAACAACTCAAAACAGGTGACATTTTTAGGCTGTTGAGTTTCTGGGCAAAAACCTAAGCAGAAAAATGTGTTGGATTTGGAGTCAGGTCTGCATCCAACAGGGGGACATCACGACAAGGCATCTGCTTTGGCTTGAAACAATGCAGGGTCCCAAAATGGGACACAGTTGTTGAGAAAAAACTCTTGAATTCTAACCCTGACTTTCGCAAGTATTCCATGCCTGAACTGTGTATTGTTGCTCTGCCTCCCCAAGTGACATGTTGCTCTGCCTCCCCAAGTGACAAGTGCAAATTACATAACAACCATGAAGAATTCTTTCATCTTGGCCTTCACTGATATCAACCTTCCTGAGCCTTTCGATGTGATTGCAGTGGTTCAGGCTGTCATTCAGGGCAAGGTTAAGTTCCAGGGGCCTGCTTTCTAGACAGCTGTTAAGGAGGCTCATGCGTGACTGGAAGTTTTTTCCTAGGAAGACAAAGAGCATGAGAAAGGTAATGGAGACAGTGAGAGTAAGGAAAAACATGATGGTGGGGGTGCACACCAAGGAAGACCAAGACCAAGGTGTCCAGTGGCAAACTCGCGAAAGTTGAACCTACCTTCCCACCTTCCCGAAAGCTATTCAGTACATGCAACAGGCTGTTGAAACCCATGATGTCCAGACAATGAAGCACTGTGGTACGTTCCTCATTAAGGCCCCAAAATAGGTGGGAAGGTCGCTAGCATCATCACTCCAACACATGGGGTTCATCCCAATGTATGCTGCCAACAGTCAGAGCAACCATGACCCTGATAGTGATGCAGAAAATTCACAGCAAGAGAGATTCACAGGGATGCTCCTCCAACTCGGCACCGATCGCAGCAGCCAATGAATCCTCGACAGCAGCAAAGGAGCCAGCCCCAGCACCTCCCAGCCCGATCCCAGCACCACCTCCACTAGCAACGACCAGCTCATTCGCACTTGGACTGTAAGGCACGACCGTCTGCGTCCATAGATGGTTCTTGCTCATCAACATGTTCAACACAGGCTCCAAACTCTGAGAAGGCATGGCCCCAGGGAAGGCTTGCATCAAAAGAGTCATGGGATTCCTCACATTTGCACCGGCAACAACCAAAGCACCGGCACCTGGACCACTTGCAGCCGCAAAGCGAGTTGCAGTAGCTCTCGGAGCAGCCGCAGAAGCAACCCTCGTCCAAATCATGATGCCTCCTCTTGGATGGCGTCACAGTCTTTGCAGGGGCAACGGCAGGGGCCCTTTTGGAGGCTGCTGGGGTCAAGCAGTAAGGATTTTTCTTGGGAGGCATGAGAACAAGGATCGCTTGGGCGAAGAAAGAGAGACAGGGGTCTTGTCGGCGTTGGCTTTGTCAAAACTAGCTATGACAGCAAAAGTGAAGGCTCTGCAACTGGTCGATGAGTTTTTTGCGCTTTGTCGGTCACGAAGACCCTGCTGCAGTCACAAAGACCCTCGCATGTAAAAGCCCTGGGCCCTTCCGAGGCACAAAGTGTGCTTCCGCAATTGCCCTGGGCGCAGCAAGCCTTTGCTGGGAACACAGTGACTGTGTTTCGACGACATATACGTTCCTTTTTCTTCGACGTCGCACTCCTTTTTCTTCGATGTCGCACAAACAGATGCACACACAGATGTTCGTCTCTAAAATTGATTAGACAAGGATCAAACTAGATCGGCTATTTGTTTTTAAAAAAAAAGGCAATCGCAACTGTCAAGACAATCGCCGAGACAATCAGGATCGTCGGGTTTGGCCACGCCATGATTCAGGGAACACCATAAAGTTCGAGCTGCCGAGTACATTCAAGACCCACTGTTTCGTTCCTGACGCAAGAGCGTCGCCAATGCTGAACAAGAGCAAGAAGGCACCAAGTAGAAGCAAAAGCCAGCAGCCCAGAGCAAACTCTGGAAGCAAGGCAAGACCAAACTCCAAGAGCGAGCAGCCACAGAATGTCTTGCAAGAATTAAGAATCAATTCGACTCAATGGCAAGTGGGACGACACTCGTGAGAGTGGAAGGGAACCCCAAACCCTCCGAATTCCATTATCTATCATGATTGTCATTGAAAATTGATTCTTGTTCCCGCAAGACGACTGCTTTGCTCGACACTCGAAGCCGGCAAGTTGGTTTGTTGGTTGTGAAGAGACGACGGTTAAAAAAGGGACTGATACGATCGTATTTTGATGTGGAGGCAGAGAAAGGCGGAGTGAGTGAGTGACAAGGTGTAAATAGTAAATACAACGATAACGACACAAATCACTTACTCCGAGCAAAGGTCACACCGTGCTGTCAACAAACACACCAGTCGGCTGAGCCGCCGTGAGCCAGAATACCTCGACCGACAGGGAACAAACTCTCCTCTCGATTCAACGGGCACCTTACAGCCTGATAGGATGAGAAGTTATTTCTCCGTCTCCCGGGAAGAGCGGTTGTTCCGTGTCGGTCTTGCTTGGAAGTGGCAGAGCCGTCACTCCTGATTCGACTTGGTCTTGCTCTCATGACCCCGTTTGTCCGTCACGCCAGCATCATTTGGCGCAAGATTATCTTCTGTAACTTCAGAGTGCTCGCAATACTCCATCACCTCGGTGGGAGCATGAAGTTGTGGATCCAATCCATCTAGAGTCATCCGTTTCTGCCAGGAGTTGGGAATGCCAAACTCTAGGATATTGCAGAGGTCCTCCTTGCTGAGAAACACAGCATCGTCTCCATCAAGGTACTCATTCATCTCTGTGAGACGAATCAAATAGAGTCCCGTACCATGTAACGACGCATGTAGGGACGCTGAATCCCCAACGCACGCTGAGGAAAGACATGAGGATCGCCAACTGCAGACTCAAAGTTGTGGTTGGTCTTGTTACTACCATGAGTTGCGGCCAGGGTATCTCCCTTCGACAAGCGGCTGCCAGGAGTTGGGGATGCCAAACTCCAGGATGTCACAGAGGTCTTCCTCGCTGAGAACCCCGGCATTGCCTCCGTCAGAGAAATGGCCCAGGTACTCATTCATCTCCGTGAGACGAATGAGGTAGAGGCGTGGCCCCATCTCACGGGGCTTGCGCATGTAGCGAGGCATGTAGCGACGCTGAATCGCCAATGCATGCTGTGGAAAGACATGCATCGTGAGATCTTTGACCGCAGAATCGAAATTCTGGCTGGTCTCATTCCAATGAGCTGCGACAGCCTGATTGAAGGCTGCAAGGGCATCTCCCTCCAACAAGCAGCTGCCAGGAGCTGGGGATGCCAAACTCTAGGATGTCGCAGAGGTCTTCCTCCCTGAGAACCCCGGCATTGCCTCCGTCAGGGAAACGGCGCAGGTACTCATTCATCTCTGTGAGATTAATCAGGTAGAGTCGCGTACCCATGTCTCGGGGCTTACGCATGTAGCAACGCTGAATCGCCAAGGCACGCTATGGGAAGACATGCGTCGTGAGATCATCAACTGCAGACTTGAAATTCTGGTTGGTCTCATTGCCATGAGCCGCGGCAGCCTGATTGAAGGCTGCGAGGGCATCTCCCTCCAGCAAGCGGCGCATCATGACGTACTTTGCGGGGCCTCCATTGAGGTTCTGCCCGATTAAGATTTTACGGAAATTCTTCGGGATACTGATCTCGTACTGCTAAGAGGTGTTATCTCCTGGTGTTGTGGGACACACTTCAAGGTGACCTCTCCTTTCTTGAAAGTTTTTGTCTCAGGCCGCTCCAAGGGGATGAGCAGAGAACAAAAGGAAGGCTTGGCTGTGTTTTTGGGTTCTTGGGGAATCCTGACAAGAGTCATGGTTTCTGGCTGGGTATAGTTTTTTCCAAGACTAAACACTTGGTGAGTGTCAACACTGTGCACTATGGGTGTAGTCTAGGGGCAACAAGGAAGATTGTTGCAGAGTAAAATAGAAATGAGCTTTACGCCTACTTTGGGTCTACGTTTTCTTCTGGCACTTTTCATCTGTCCAGAGGCTTGTGATTGGCCCAACTTTTGGTCCATATATAAATAGATAGCAAGCCAGTGATCCTCCTGGCCAGGGATTCTCACTACTAGCTACGCTCAGTGTGGGAAGTTGCAGCTGTAGTTAAAAGGAGGCTTCTGCCACGCAATGTGCAATTCAATATTTTTGTTCTCACGCCTTTGCATACTCTGTGACTCGTACTAGGAGATAAGTAGAGATGACATCAGAAGTCTCTCTTGTAGCTAATGCTCAGCATTTTATTTAGATTGTCAGTGACATTGCACGTGACTTAGAGTGTCTATCTCACAGACGTTGGTCTGTTGAGCTATTCTAGCTAGTATAGGGTAAACAAAATGTCTGTTCATCAATCAGTGCGATAAAAGTTACATGAACGTCTGCTCTTGGTCATTCAGGATATTGCATTGGTGTCCTTCTGAAAGTCCTCCTTTTTGAAATCTCCATCCATCATTGCTCCCATGCCTGCAATCAAGTTGGAAAGGGAGAGGCTACCCCTTCAATTTCCCTCTGTTTGGATGTTATGTTCGCCAATGAGCTCCTGGGCATGAGCTCCTGCGCATACGCACAATGATCTACCACTTGGTGTCTCACCAACAAAGCCCCCAAAGCACCATTCCACACCTCCCAGACACGTCAGGTTAGTTGTGCCATGATCATAGCAGCCAGCTAGTACACAAATCTGCCCTCCTTGACTGTGGAAGGAAGATGACATCCGGGTCAGGCAGAACATATGGTGTAGTATCCGCAAGCAAGCACCAAGGCTCTAAAAAGCGGCTCCGCTTGACCATCAGGCATGCATTCTGACTATCACATGAGAATGGCTAGTACTTTGAGTGGGATGAGAAAGCAGTGAGGGCAATGCTCTCCCTCACATTCAATCCAGTCCAAGGAATAGTAGCTTTTTGCTCTCCTCCTGCCTGATTCTGTAGCTCCACCATGTCTGCGGCTCTGCTGCTTGTATGTTCTTCCTCCATATGGCCGAACATGGTCTTGGTGTGAGTACCCACCAGGCAGCAGCCAGTACCACATAGCAAGGCTGCCCATTTTGTGGGACCTGCCCAGCCACCTACTAGGTAAAGGCTCTCCCAGTTCCGGCAAGCTACGCTATTGTAAATGATATCAGATAGCTGTGCTAGCTAGACTCTGAAATTAAGATACTACTCTGAGATCATGTCTTCTTGTTGAGGCTCCCCTGTAAGAAGGCCCCCCCAATGTGTAGCTAGAAGACAACACATTCTGGTAGGAGTCACTGTAAAAACGGAAATGGTTGGTGGTGAGTCCAGTGGCTGTTAATGGGCCATGGCAAGGAGACAGCATACCACAAGGGAGCTGCAGACGGAGAACTTGCTTGTGTGCTTTGGCAGCCATGGAAGTGGTGAAGGTGGCATCTGTCCAACAAGCCAACTCTCTAACCATAATCTTCCACCTTTGTCTCTCCCAGCTGTGGTCTGTGTGTAAATGTGAGGCCCATGGTCTTGCGCACCTCAACACACCGGCCAGCGCATGATGCTGCTGTAGCTAGTAGCTAGTCCCAGCACAACAACAGATGAAGAAGCTACCTGGGTGCTGTTGGTGTGAGTGAGGGCCACCCAAGGAGCAAGAGGGAGAGGACACTCACATTTTGGCACCAGCCAGTGCCCAGCTAGTAGCTACTAGATGCATGCACAAGCAACCAGATCTCCGAAGGACAAACCACTTCTTGCTTCTTCTTTGCATCCGCTTTTTCTTCTCGTTCGTTCGTTCGGATGTCGCGCTCGTCAAAGCCTTCACACCCTCAGTGGAGTGTTGCTCTGGTGGTTCAATTGTTCTAGCAAACCTGGCTGAGACATGAGCTCAGTCCCCCTTTGAGCTCAGTCCCCCTCTTGGTCTGCTCTTTGGACCAGTCGAAGGCGAGTGAGTCTTTTTGGTACCTTGTACCTGTACCTTTAGGGTAGCTACGGGTAGTGTATAGCCACCTCGTGACGTACAGAGGAGCAGATTGTAGGTCTGTCCGTCTCCAGCTCTGTGATGCCGATGCAATCGGACCGCGGCATCATCAACCTTGCTACGTAGAACTCTAGGTGAATACTCGTACATACGTGGTTGAAGTCGCGCCAAATCGCCACACGCACACGAACAACGCTTTTTTGCGCCATCAAAATCATAAGACGAAGTGTTCTTCAGGAAGGAGTACTGGTCGTCGTTCTCACTTTAAT
>OLMU01005412.1:0-15789 GCA_900291995.1 Licmophora abbreviata | reverse complement strand
GGCTGGGCGGCTGAGGAAGCCGAGCTGACGCACGTGATGGACCGTGATGTACGGGTTTTGTCCGGAGGAGAGCTTCAGCGCTTCGCCATTGCGGTCGTCGCCATTCAAAATAGCGACGTGTACATGTTTGACGAGCCGTCGTCGTACCTTGATGTCAAGCAGCGTCTGACCGCAGCCCATATGATCCGTCAAGTTTTGGAAGGAGACACCGGAGACCGTCGCTACATCATGGTGGTGGAGCACGATCTTGCCGTACTAGATTACTTGAGTGACTATGTTTGTGTTTTGTACGGAACTCCTGGGGCCTACGGTGTTGTGACGATGCCATTTAGCGTTCGGACAGGTATCAACGTCTTCTTGGCGGGATTCATCCCCACTGAGAACTTGCGGTTCAGAGAGGACGCACTTTCCTTCAAGGTAAGTGTCTCATGACCTCGGCGTGATTGTTTTCCGCGGGTCGTTTCACAGACGTCTTATGCACAATCTCTGTGCCTGTTCTAGGTTTCGGAGCGAGCCGAGGCCGATCTGGGGAAATCGGACGTTATGCACCAGTACTCATACCCGACCATGACCAAGACACAGTCGAAGGATGAGTCTCGGTTCATTCTGCGCGTCCAAGGAGGCTCCTTTACGGACTCTGAAATCATTGTGCTTCTGGGAGAGAATGGGACTGGAAAGACAACTTTTGTTCGAATGCTGGCCGGATTGCTGAAGAGCGACGAGCAAGTCAAGTTTGAAGAGGAGGGTCTCATGTACGAAGCTTCTCAGGCGGGAGCACCGGAATTGAATGTGAGCTACAAACCTCAAAAGATCTCTCCCAAGTTTCAGGGTACAGTCCGTCAATTACTTCACAAGCGCATACGGGATTCGTACGTTCACCCACAGTTTGTGTCGGACGTAATGAAACCTTTGGCGACTGACAGCATAATTGACAATGGAGTCCAGAATCTTTCCGGTGGAGAACTCCAGCGCCTGGCTATTGTGTTGGCCCTCGGTACACCGGCGGATGTCTACTTGATTGACGAACCAAGCGCATACTTGGATTCGGAACAACGAATTAACTGCGCGAAGGTTATCAAGCGCTTCATCATGCACAGCAAGAAGACAGCATTTGTGGTTGAGCACGATTTCATCATGGCGACATACTTAGCCGATCGCGTTGTCGTTTATACTGGCCAGCCAGGTATTGAAGCAACAGCGACGTGCCCACAGAGTCTTTTGTCCGGGATGAACCAGTTCCTCAAGAGTCTTGCGGTCACTTTCCGTCGAGACCCAACCAACTTTCGTCCAAGGTAGGAAGCAGAAGTCGTGTGTCTATACTGCACGATACGCTGGGATGACGAGAGATCATACCCGATGCCAATCCTTCGGATCGTCGATCGATGTCTGGGAGCGCTGTTTTAGCGTTGGCTGTGAGGGGTTCCAAGTCTTATGTTTTAATTTCTGACCAGATTCCTCTCTGAACTGGCTCAGTGCTTATCACAATATTTTGAGTCCTCGTCTCCTTACATCGTTTGCTGTTATCCGTTCTCTCAACAGAATCAACAAGAGGGGTTCGCAGAAAGACGAAGAGCAAAAAAAGAATGGAAACTACTTCTTCTATGACGATGGTGCCGACGACGAAGACGACGATATTGATGATTTTGATCTCTAAGGCGAAACGCTTCTGCTGTGTATGTTCCGTGATGCAACCATTGGCTGTGACAGTGTCGATCAAGCTCAAGAATGACGCTGCAGATGATCGACGTAACTTGTACATAGTCTATGATTTGGAGATAACTGCAATGAAATGATTCCTACTAACTCAATGCACTTGACTAGCTCAGGCGAGGTGTTCGCGAATTCGTAGATCGGCGTTCTTAATCCGAGCTGGGAGTTGCGAGATTGAGAATGTCTATGCTCTGTTGATAAACGGGGTTGTTCGTGTGCCTCGAGATACGAGAATTAATCCGGTCATATCGCAGTGATCTTCACCATGTCGTGAAAAGATCCCTGAATTTTCCCGACAGGAAGTTCGAAGCATTTGTAGGCGTCGCCAATAAGAACACCCGTGGTAGGGTGATAGCAGCAAAGAAGATGTGTGCTATTGGTACGACGGAGCTACGAACGCGGAGGGTTGTCACTATGTTGAGACTGGTGCCGGAAATATTCCGGTGCACGAGGAAACGAGGGCCAACACTATATAGTCGTGTTAATTCTTGGGTTTGCTCAGCTTTCCCTTTGTCCCACAGCGTTTTATGATGATGCCTCGAAACGACGAGAAACACTGATAGAAAATTTGAAATGATAACCCCGCCAAAAGTGGGCCAGAACATCACTGCGGGCTGACTGCGGATAGACTTGTCATAGCTCTGATGGACTCGTACTGTGCCACCCCACAAATCAGGCGACTGCTTATCGGCACAGTAGCTGACATACGGTACATCGTCGGATCTCTAGTCAACCTTCACTTGAGCTGGAAACATCCACGCGCCCATGTGAGACAGTCTTTCGGGCGACGAGCCCACCGATAGGCCTATGCCGCATCGCTGCGAAGGACTAGGTAGGGGACAAACTGCTTCAATGACCGTTGTCATGTCCCCCTTATATTAGCTATCAATACATTCCTGTTCACCCGCGCGATAGGAGCGATGCCCATCGTGCATGTGTTTCAGCATCGGGGCGATGTTCGATTGTCTTAGCCAGCTTACCTATCTATCTACCAGCAAGCTGAATACAGGCGGGGCGATTATGGACTCTAGAAGCCACATGAACTTCGCCGCGAAAGTCGTTGTGGCGGCAGCAACGAGTGCAAATTTGCGAGTTCGTCATACACCGGTTTCAACTGCTCGTACGCAACACGCATACCGGTCGCTTCTCCTTCTCCACCCGTTAGACCCAGCGACTCAGTTGCCAGCTCGAGCCCCTTTTCGATAAGTGCAGTCTTTTCATCTCGATCTTCGCTTCGACGGGCAAGTATCAGACATATTTCCGCTGTAACCGAATCAGCCGTCCGTCCTAAACTTCCCAGATATTTGTTCAGCTCCGAACAGAATCTTCCGTTCTTTTTGACAAGAACCCACTCAGCATATTTTTTTAGCTCTTCTGTGGTGCAAGATGTTCCAATTAATTCAAGAAGCGCGAGAATGGGGATATGCAGCGGTTTGTCTGGGGTGACGGCTCGTTCGTCGATCAGCTTCCCAAAACGCCGCACCACGTATTCATCAAATACGTTGCGTGCGCGAAGAGCCATTCCATGGTCCTTCATG
Source organism: Licmophora abbreviata (assembly GCA_900291995.1). Classification (NCBI taxonomy): domain Eukaryota; phylum Bacillariophyta; class Fragilariophyceae; order Licmophorales; family Licmophoraceae; genus Licmophora; species Licmophora abbreviata. Next base: position 12,541 of record OLMU01005412.1, on the reverse strand, counting down.
ATCCATAGCATCGGATACAGCGTGAGAAACGAGTTGTGAAGACTACATTTCTCGATCTTTGGTAGTAAATGATCAAGCACAAGATCGCAAGTAGCGAGCGCCTCGTCTATTCTGCCGGCTTGCTTGCTCCAAAGAGAGCCCTGCGCGATACATTGGGCGCTTCGATCGCTGCCATAAGTAAGAGTGAGCACTGAAGAGTGTTGTTCAACATCGTAAATCATTTGTAGGCTCGCGACCGCTTCGAGGGCCAGCGCGATTTTTCCGTGTCGAGCGAACATTTCCGCTTGCATCGCCAACGCACGTGAATGATGTGAGCAGTCCTTGCATCGTTGTGTTTCACGTAGAAACATCTGTACAAGGCCAACTTCATACTTGAAATCATCGTTCTGCCCAAATCGCAGAGCGTCAAACAGCCCGCTAAATACGGGGAATATAATTGAACGATCTTCGAGTTGATTAGCCGCCGGAGCTCTTTGTATCAGCTATGATGTGACAGCAACGAAAAGAATGGGGCGCTGTGGTTAGTAATCTTCTGGACACAATTAGTTATGCAATAACAAGCGCTCTTTCCTGATTGTACACATACGTTCAAGGCAGTTTGGAAACGAGATGCACTCCCTTTCGGATCAAGAATACAGCTGAGACACCTGCCAAGAGATACATTCAGCGTCGTGATGCACTCAAGATCGGCAGCCTCCATTTGTTCGACCAGCTGCGTACTTAAGCCTTTCGAGGGGTGGTCAAGGAGGGGCATGAGTCAGTACAGAATGAGAAAGAGCAATAAGGTGGTAGAGTAAACTTACCTCCCAGGGCATCTTCGACCCCTCCATCGTTTGTCATCGCCTTCCACATATCAAGCGCTTCCGTGTACACAAGGACACTCTGATGCATCAGCCCAATGTCCTCCAAGCTTCTCCCCATTTTTAGGGCAAGCGTCGAAGCTTTCCGAACACTACCGCTCTCTTTCCAGTGACTAAATAGTTTGGTCAATACCCGGTAGTCGCTGGTGACTTGAGTATCCATGACAGTTTCCATCGACTGGGCAATCAGACTGTGGACATCTCGTTTGAACTCATTTAACGTCAATCTCAAGATGTTGCTTCTCCAAACGTTGTGTGTAAATCGATACGTTGTGCTGAACTCCGTATACGGATTATCAGTGTACTTGTATCGTGCATGCGTCTGTTCTGGATTGGATTGTTCTTCTTCAATAATACCATGTACCACGGCCTCTTGGAGGCTTTCGTGCACGGACTTTGCGTGATCAAACCTTTCTTCTCGCATCACACTCCTGTACTGTTCGAAGGCTGTCACAACGTCCATCAGTTCGAACGATGAACCCAAGACAGCGCCCAGATTGAGATGAGATCGCACGGAAGAAGGCAGAGCATCCATGCGATGAAGCACTAATTCCCCAACATTTCCGATCTCCATCCCTTTATCCGAGGCGCGAAGCTCAGTATCTCCGTCGCAAAGCCTCAAGTCACGGGCACTTTTTTCCATAATTTGGTCAAGCAACTCAGAGGCTAAATGCGGCATACCGCCCGACTGGACGTATACTTCTCGCGATAGCTTGGGGTCGACAATAGAATCTTCGTGACCTAGTCTCCGCGCAATAAGAGTGTTGATGTCTCGCTGCTCCATTGGTGGTAGCTCAATTCTGACGAAACTCCCTTGACCAAGTCCTTCGTCATGCAGCTTGTCCCAAAAGTCTCTTTGTATGTGTAATTCTTCTTTGGTCACGGTTCTAGCTGTACCAATTATCATGAGATTCTGAGCATGCGTGTGAAGCAGTTCAATCAGTACCCACGACATTTGGTCGATATTAGAGATATCATCCAACGCGAACAAGACTAGGTCAAAGAAGAGTGTGCAGCGCAGGTACGCCGACACGATGAAACGGGCTATCGTTCCAAGTTCCGCATTGTCAGATGCACCGTTTCTGCTCTGAATGACGTCTACTCGATTTCGTGTCAGAATGAGTCTGCATATGATGTCTACGTAACGGATGGGCACGTTGTCCTGCCGACATACGTGTACCAACCGCACGAGTGAAGGCGCTACATCCGACTCCGTCGATGCCCCATACAGAAACGCTTCAATTTCTTCGCTGCTCACTACCCAGTCAGAGTCAAGCTGTGTCAAATCCTGTTGAGAACAAAGAATATCAGCAAACAGGGGACGAACGATGCTGCGGTGTTAACCGAAGTGGGTGTGAGTGCCAGTCGATTTCGGTACGTAAGAGCCATTCTTCTATAGACCTTACGAGCTCACTCACCTAAACGGAACAAAGGCATCTCCTTCATTGCAAATACTTCTGGAGACTACATGCGGCACTCCCTTTGACACGCATGTCTCGCGAATCTGTGCCGTGACCTGCATGCAAAGTGCACTCTTCCCAGCCCCGGACTCGCCTGCCAGAAGCGCCAGCTTTGCTGGTCCACCCGCATCGAGAAGTGATCTCGACAGGCACTGCAACAGCGACTGCTCATTCTCCCTCCCAACGAAACTCTCCTTGAGGTCGGTCCAGCTCCTCTGGCAAAAGAGCGAGGGTTCAAAAATTGGCACTGGCTCGGCGTACCCCTTCGCTTTCACCGGAGTAAGCGCCCGAAACTGGCGGCTTCCGGCCTTTTCTCTAACTGCATCGTCAACGAGAAAGCCAGTGTTTATTGGGTTTCCCATCAAACGAGCAGCTAGGTTCACAGTTGGCCCAAGAACGGCGTACTCATGTCGGGTAACTCCCCCAACGACACCACAATACGCCTCGCCATATGTTGCCCCCATCTGGCATTCAACGTCCAGTTCCGTTCGGAGAAGAGTCTGGACAGTTGTTGTAAAGGGGAGCGCCCTTTCTGAAACCATATTAGGGAATGTAGATCCCCGCAGTCCAAAGTTTGCGATCAGCACAACACCTATAACATACAAAAGGATCTATCAGAAAGATGGAGGGCTTTGGAGTGCGTGGACACGAATGATGCGTACCTTTGTCATCAACAATGAATTGGCGCAATTGACCTTTGTATCGCGCGAGCTCTCGTGTCATTATGAGCATAATCTCGTTGAGCAACATGATGACTCTACAGTCTTCCTCGTCGTCTCCAGTGAGCCGGGTACTCACAAGAGGCATAAGGAAAACTGTATAAACGCACCTCAATTCAGCTTCAGATCGATGACGCTCCTGCGCACGGTACCGATCGCCGGGGTAGACCTTCAGAGAGAACTCATCGTTCAGAATGACTGGGTGGACGTATCGAGACATACGGAGTCGGAGTCGTCTCAAAGCAAGAAGGTCCCAGGCCTCGCAGCGTTCTGCCAGCCTTTGACGGGGCTTCGTTGTCATCTCATCGAGCGTAATCTTCCAGTTCTTATGAACGTGTAGAGTTCCTTTGGGGTTAAAGAATCGGGTTGTCTTGGTAGCTATGATCTGTGGCTCTTCCATTCCGGACTTTTGAATACCTTCGTCAAGCTCCGCGACATCTTCCAACATGACAAGCGCTTCGGGCGATACCACGACCTCGCCACGACCTGCAAGTAGCATTGATTTTGCAACCTGCTCGATCGGGTCACCGAGAATAAGATATTCCATGCGAGTTTGATGGTCACCCACATGAACGCCGACGACTTCTCCGAAGCCCAAGCCACAGTGCACGTCCAGTGTGGCAACAACTGGGCCAGTCGCCTCTTGCCCTGATGAGTAAACCGGATACTCCGAGCATTTATCAACTATACGAGCTGCACAGGCAGCTGCAGTTAAAACGCACTCTTCGAGCTCAAGCCCATGCCACGGATCACTGACTGAAGCGATCGTGCAGCTCGTGACGCTGACACCATCAACTGTTTCCAGAGGATTCGACGTAGATGCTTGCCATTCTGCGAAGAGAGCGTCTCCTGCGAACTTGAGGACGTCGCCACCAAACGCCTCAATTTCCTCTACAATCATCTGAAAGAATGAATTAGTTGTCTTAAAGTTGATGCAACAAGAACATTCAGGTTCGTGAGAAATAGGCATACGACGATTGCAAGGTGGATCAGGTTCTGTCATACCTTCGAAAATGGCTCGACGTCGAGAATCGTTGAAAGCTTGGTGAAACCCGAAATGTCAACGAAGAGTAGCGCGCAGTCATGTCTGGTCGCTGGAGGCATACGATCTGCGAAATAAAAGTCTTCGTTTAGCTCCATCGATTCTGCATGCTTTGCTTCGCCTATACTTTCGACGTCCTCCACCTTAAGCTTGCGTAAGGAATCCTGAGTCTTGAAGAAGCGATGCTGTCGCAAACGTGCTTTGTTTTGAAGGTCCTCATCATCAGAGTCGTTAAAGAAGGAATCGTCATCGTCATCGTCATCGTCATCAGAGCCTTGGTGGAGCATCATCGATGATCCCGACTCGGAGGCTACAGAGATGCTCGATGAGCTCTGATCAGAAGCGTCACAGGAATTGCAGAAAGTATCATGCTCAAATATGGCAGGAGAAGGATATAATGCTTGATAACTCTGGCTGCATCTGCCTGGGCTCGCATGTCTTCGAAGCAATGGTAGCGAGCCTTCGAACTCTCGTACGGGATCCCGCAATGTGCTTGTTGGGATTGAGTGCCGCCTTTCTCGCTCAAATTCCCGCCTCGATCCGTCTGGGAGCGACGTTCTACGCCTGGTGCTGGTAAATTTGGGCTCACCAGACGAGGCGACTGAAAAGACACGATTCTGTGAAGCATCACATTTCTCCTCATATCGTTGTTGGCCAGTATGCATTGTTGTTGCCATTGAGTCAGGCGATACACTTGCATCGTCTTCGTCCCTACGATTGAAGACTGCGTAGTCGTCGGATGCTGCATCGTCAAAGTCTTCCTCATCCTCATTGTCGGCACTGATCTCTGGTGGAATTGACAGACATGACTCGTCACCGTACTCGGAAACCACGCCGTCTTCAGCTTCTTCAAATTCAATCTCATCAATTAGGAATGCAAGAACAGTCTCAGGTAGATGATGTCCAAGCCACCTAATGGAATCAATACACGACACTCGTTCAGCCAGTAGCGCACCGAAATTAACTCCGCCCACCTGAACAGCTTGCTCGGTCTCCTTTTCTAGAGTGTCGTCGTAGTGCATGGACCCTGATCGACTCATCCTCACCTGAGTCGGCTCTGGGACACCACCGGATTCTACATTTATTAACTTGGAAGGAAAGTTCTGTATAGACCATCTCCTCGACGAAGAGGCTAGATCCGCTGAAGTTTCAGTGTTTAGATTCACATGTGAGTTGTTCTGCAGCTCTTGAGCAGCTGCATCAAATTCTGGGTGGCCGGCAGGTTTGGTTGGAATGATTGCGGTATCTTCATCTAAATGTGTACTGTCGTCGTGATCCTCCTGAGATTCGCAGGGTCTCAAGTCCAGGGACTGATCTGTACATTTTTGAAGTTCGTCACTCTGCGTCTCGATATCTCGTTCCTTCCTCAACTGGGCATTCGGCAAGATATCATCGACCGACGAGAGAATGTGTTGTTGTCGGCCACTATGACCGGAATCATTGCCGAGAGTGGAACCTGCCAAAGAGGAGAACTCTAGCCTATCCTTTTTCCGGTTCAGAGACACCTCCGCTGGCAAAGAGACGTGGGTAACGACTGGCGGGTTCTGCATTTGACGGGTGCGTACTCGACAAGGTCCAACACCTCACTTGATTGACAACGTCCCAGAACTTTTCATGCCACGCCTTTTGTCAAACATACCCAAGAGACGAAGCTGACGAAGTTTCGAATGACTTTAGAACTTTTCGAGAGGCACACAGGTGTGATGTGATCGCGCACATTTATGCCGTCATATATGAGCTAATACACGTATCATATAACCCAGAGCGGTACTCACCACTAAGGATGAATGTCTCCGGAAACAAGGTTGACGAATGTAGACCTCGCATTCAGTCATTGCCGGGCGTATGATACAGACAGATCCAGGGAGATTGATTCTGTTCGATTCATCAGCGGGACAGGTCACTCATCACCCATTCGGCACCGACAATCTGATAGAGACGACCACGCACGCGAGAGAGGCAAACGCACCGACCGACACACCGACCATGATGGATGGCACAACTCAAGCACAGAAAACATCATCATCGCGGCTCTCATCCTCGACTGACCCTCATCAGCGACTCAGCGATCTTCTTGGTTTTCATTCATCTAGAGAAAGCACATACTCAGTAGTCTGGACCGCCAACTTCCATTTTGGTACACTCAATTTCTAGCTAAAGCATGAAGTGGACTCCATCGATCAACATCATGGTACTCTTGGCGCATACATTGCGCTCGCAGTGTACCTCAGCGTTTTCGCGCGTAGCCCAGCAGTCGAGAGAGAGGAGTCGCTTGGCTGCCACGACGCAAGGGGGGCGAGTGTCCAACGCAGTTTCGGATAAGGACGTCTTGATGAAAACCGATTCCACAAGGACGAAAGCGCAACCACAGCTTGACACCAAACCTCCAAAGGGTACGCGGGACTTCTATCCTGAAGATATGCGAATGCGCAATTGGCTGTTTGATCAGTGGCGTGAAGTAGCCAAGAAGTACGGGTTTTCCGAGTACGATGCCCCTGTTCTGGAGAATGAGTCCCTCTATACCCGCAAGGCTGGCGAGGAAGTGACACAGCAACTGTACAACTTCGTCGACAAGGGTGATCGGTCAGTGGCGTTGCGACCAGAAATGACACCGAGTCTTGCTCGCATGGTCATGGCAAAGAAAGGAGGACTACCGATGCCGCTTAAATGGTTCTCGATCCCACAATGCTGGCGATACGAGAGAATGACTCGCGGCCGACGACGGGAACACTTTCAATGGAATATGGATGTCTGGGGAATTGAGGGTGTAGAAGCTGAGGCGGAGCTACTGAGCGCCATGGTGACTTTCTTTGAGAATGTTGGACTGTCCAGTGATGATGTCGGCATCAAAGTGAACTCTCGCTTGGTCATTAGTGAAGTCCTCACAGAGCTCGGTATTCCCGAAGAGAAGTTTGCAGCGACATGTGTCCTTGTCGACAAACTCGAAAAGGTCCCCTTGGATGCAATACAGAGTGATCTGGAGGAACTTGGTCTTGATGTGTCGGTTGTAGAACGATTAACCGAGGTGTTGACGAACAAGTCGATTGACTCAATACGGAATGTGTTAGGAGACGATTCAGCTGCTGTACAGCAGCTGCAGCGCCTCATGGATCTTTGCAAAGCGTATGGCATTCAAGACTGGATTCTATTTGATGCCTCCGTAGTTCGGGGCTTGGCGTATTACACAGGTATCGTGTTTGAAGCGTTCGATCGAAAAGGCGAGCTTCGGGCTATTGCAGGCGGTGGTCGCTATGACAAGCTGTTGCAAACGTTCGGCGGGGATGCTACTCCTGCAGCTGGATTTGGATTTGGTGACGCTGTGATTGTGGAGCTCTTGAAGGAACGTAGTGTGTTGCCATCGTTTGAAAAGACTGACATAGACGCGGTTGTGTTCGCCATGCGCGAGTGTCTATACGATGCCTCTCTGGATGTCGCAAGTCGGCTTCGCGAGGCTGGCAAGACAGTGGATGTGATTCTTGAATCAAAGAAAACCAAATGGGTTTTCAAGCATGCCGATAGAATCGGAGCCAAGTATTGTGTCGTTGTGGCACCCGATGAGTATGAGAATGGGGAGGTATCGATCAAGGACTTGAGAGCCGGAGAGCAGGAAAGCGTCAAGATTGAATCCCTTGCAGATTGGGCTAAAGATTCAACCTAATCCGGATAAGCTGTATCTCTTCAAATGTTTTGTAGGTGAGTTTTAGATGCTCTACGATGTCTAGAATGTTATTGTGCCATCCTCCTACAATAGACGACACGTGCCCTCCTCTTCGTCCCTCAGAAATGGCGACACGTGGAAGTATAATTCTTTCGATTTTGTCGTTCAAAATGCCAGATCTGGTCAGAATAAGTCATAACTGACAGTTTGCACTCATATCTTGGAAGAATCTTTCGATTTTGGATTCGTTCTCCGCGTTGACACCATGACAAAAGCAATCAGATCTTGTAGATCGTCAACACTCTCTCAACTTGAACGTTGGATCGTATATTGGTGACCATGAGCACGTAAGCAAAACATATTGTTCATCTAAAAATGTGGGCACGAGGCTCGTTAACAGAAATGGGAAAGACATCTCGCAGAGCGGAGTTCGTGAATCTGTGTTCTTGCAAAGATTTGTTCCGGCTTCGCGCTTGTCGGGCGTGTCCCTTTTGTGTCCTTGAAACTTTCTGACTTTCATTCTTCTTACGAATCTATTCTCTACCTCTATCTATAGACGCCCCAAAGGATCCTCGAAACCAGTCGGAGAAGGTGGTCGCCGCTACCTGATCGGCGGCAACTGGAAGTGCAACGGTGCCGCGGCATCGAACGAAGAGCGTATCACGACCTTCAACGAGGCGGGGCCTATCCCTTCCAACACGGACGTCGTCGTGTGCGCACCCTTCCCCTACCTTCCCATGTGCTTGGAGAAGCTCCGCGATGACATTGAAGTAGGAGCTCAAAACTGCGGTGTCAACAAAGCCGACGGTGCCTACACGGGCGAGGTCGGAGCAAACATGATCAAGGACATTGGTTGCACGTGGGTCATCATTGGACATTCGGAACGTCGTGAAGGGTTTGGAATGGTTGGCGAATCTGTAGAACTCTGTGCCGAAAAGACCAAGGTTGCCATCGACGCTGGCCTCAAGGTCATGTTCTGCATCGGTGAGAAGAAGGACGAGCGTGAGTCTGGTGTCACCATGAAGGTCTGCGCCGAACAGCTTGAGCCGCTCGCCAAAGCGTTGGCCCTCGAAGAATGGAACAGCGTTGCTGTCGCCTACGAACCAGTGTGGGCGATCGGTAAGATACAAAATCAATATGTTCTGACCTCGGAGATGCGCACACGCTCACGCACGTTTCGATCGCTCGTTCGTTATAGGAACTGGTCTCACGGCGACCCCCGAAATGGCGCAGGAGACTCATGCTGATATTCGTGCCTGGATCAAGGACAACGTGTCGCCTGAAACTGCCGAAGCGATTCGCATCCAGTACGGTGGTAGTATGAAAGGGGCGAATGCCAAAGATCTGCTTGCGCAGCCGGACATCGATGGCGGCCTTATTGGCGGTGCTTCCTTGAAAGCCGACTTCTTCAATGTCATTAACGGCGTTCCTATGTGAGCAGTACACAATTGACTTGCATAAATTAACCAGAACATGATTAGCGAGGATTTTAATCAACAAAATGGCTCATCCCACTACTCGATTGGTCCATCTTCAGACTTCGGCTTTTCTTTTGCCACGCTTCTTCCAGAGCTCTTTGGGTAAAGTGACTTGAGATACCGATTCAACGCTTCAATTTCAATGCGCCGAAGCTGTGTCTCCATTCCATCGTCGATTGCGAAACGGTCCATTTCCTTACTCATTGGTTCGAGCTCAATAAACTCTGCGCCGGGATACTCTTCGCGAATCTCCGCCTCGATGTGTCGAACTTCTCGTTCCACCGTGCGCATCACATCTTCTGCATACCAGCTGAGCAACACCCTCAAGTCCTTATCCAGCGTATCGCGAGCCTCTAGAAACTCTCGTTGGTACCGTGGCATGAGCTTTGCCGCCAAGTATGTCCCGTCAAAGTCTACCTCGGCCTTATAGGAGAACGTATCGGGTCCAGTCCACTGGCTCTGCACCGAGTGCACATTATCGATGCTTCGACGATTCAAAAGAATCTCTTGGATTCCTTCAATCGTTTTGTTGTCAATAGCGTGGCCTAGCAAGAATCGATGGTTGACTCGTACCAACGCTACTCCCATCGCAGCAAGCAACGCTGATATGCTCACTCCGGCGAGCCCGTCAAACACCGGCATTCCAGTCGCATGAGTCGCCGCAATCCCAGCAATAGCCATTACGATACCCATACATGCTGCGCCATCCTCCAGAAGAACCGCCAACATGGCAGGATCTCGAATGGTCCAAACGTGCGTAAGGAATGAAGTCTTGCCATCTGGCATGCTTTCTCGAATATCTCGCACCGTCCTTGTAAATACCCAACCATCGACAACAAACGACACTCCTAAGACTCCCCATACTTGCAAAGTAATTTCACTCAAGGAAGGTTCCATCAGCTCGCCTACAGCGTGTGTTGCACTGACACCCGCACCTAGAAAGAAGGTCCCGAGCGCACTGACCAACGCCCAAAAGTAGACGCTCTTGCCATACCCGTAAGGATGTTTCCGGTCCGCCACGTTGCCAGAATCATGAAGGCCCAACAATAACAGAGACTGGTTTCCACAGTCCACAACGCTGTGCACGAGCTCAGACAACATACTTGAAGAGCCACTACTGATCCAGGCGCCAAACTTTGCGACACAAATGACGACATTCCCGACCAGAGCACGGCGCACGTTGGCAGCGGTCTTTTGACGGGCCTTTTCCAGCGCAGTCAGTTGTTTTCGACGAATGTACTTGTAGTTCTGTTCGTAGAGGGCGTTTTCGTTGCTCAGAGACTGGTGCGTCTCTTGTTGCGGTGGCAAGTCGGGGGGCTGCGCTGTACCTTGAGGGCCATTGCCTGAAGCAGATGAAGTGCTGGAAGGGGCCGTCGGGTCCACATCAGGTTTGTTTAGATAGTCGGCGAAGTCAGGTTCTGTGCGAGCCTGTTTATTTTCCTTCGGCTCGTTGTTTGTGCGTTGAGGTGCACCAGAATCTTTGGTGCTGGATAAGAACCTTCCGGCAACCGATCCCCGCCGTGCAGGAAGATGTTGAGCCTGAGCTTGTTGTACGAGTGCCGAGCACAGAGCAAGCGATACTTGAGTACGCAGCTGCGGAGGATGTTTATGTCGCTTTCCTTCAACAGGGGGTATGTCATTGGCGGGCATCGGAAAACTGATTGCGCTCTCAATTCGGGAAGATTCGGTCGGTTGGTGTTGACGTGTGCTCAAAGTTGTTTTGAAGCGCAGACGATCATCGTCGTCTGTTGAAATTTGCGAGAAGCACCGCGGTCCCAGTTGAGAGTCATATCGAAAGTTCAAAATCGATCCAGTCATCAAGACATCGCCACGTTGACGTGAGACTGCCGCATTCGATCGTATCCTGCTGGTGAGAAAGCTTGACGCGGAGACGGATGGCAACGACCTTCGTCTCACCAGATTGGCTGTTCTTCTCCACATGCTAACAAAATTGTCCCGCAAAAGGCGAATGGCAATAGGATTCAGTGAAATAGAGTAAATTTACACGCCGGTGAGAAGCCTGATGTCTGCTAACATGCTGCTGTCGATCGCGTCGGCCCATGGTTGTAATGACGCCGCGCCGAAAATCGCACACGCGCAGAGACCGCGAATCACAAAATCCAAAATCCCAGTCACATCTCACCTTGCGATGAACCTTAAATTGACGACGAATGAATCGAATCAAGTGTGAGACTTGACTTGTTCAATCCGCTGGATCCTTTGCTCTTCGTAAATGGAACGGTTGAGGTCGCGCACAGTCTAAAGAGGTTTCGAGCGCTGCATTTCAGGTGATTAAGTGCGGCCGCTATCCTTGAAAGTGAGCTTTGACTCTCGACCATCATGGCATCATCAGCTAACAAGAAGATCGCACAGCAGTGGTGTTCAGACGCATTGCACGACTTAGTCGGATTCGCCGATGCTGCCCTAGCGTCCTACTTAGTCTCGGTGGCATCCAAGTCTTCCAGTTCACCTTCCAGCATTCTGCAAGTACTCCAGGACGGTGGAGTGACAGCGTCTCCCTCCGAGCTCAAACAATTTGCCAGAACGCTGCATGGCAAATGTCATCCAGTGACTCGCTCAGAATCCTCCAACAGCTCTAAATCGACCAAATCTGAAAGCAACGCCGACTGGCTGAAGCGAGCATCGCAATATGAACTGATTCGGGACGGGGAGCACGACGTCCTTCCGCCACGAGCTTCTGCTGCTGACGCCACAATTGTGTCGGCGTCTACCACAACCGCATCTCGTCGTCGACCAGACAGAAAAGAACGACTCAGAGAAAAGAAGAAGCGGCGTCGAGAACGTTCTAGCGCGAGAGATAGCTCCAGCAGCAGTAGCGATGATGATGAAGATATTGTGGCAAGACGTGCCCGAGTCGAGCAGGAGCGAGACCAGCGGCGACAAGAACGATACGAAAAGAAACATGCGAGTCGTGACAGACAGTCCTCGTCCCTTACGGCCGCAGAAAAAACAGAACTGGAGCGAGACAAGGACTTGCAGGAGCGTGATGAATTTGTGGAACGCATGTTAGAGCGTGACAAGACCAATACCAAACAGGTTGTCGGCGAAGAAGAAAAATCTAGCGGGAAGCATGATCGGGCACGCCTTAAGCGCGTAGATGCGGAACAGCGATTGGCTCGGGGGGAAACTGTCGTCGACGACGAAACTGGGACGGCTCTGACTTTGGAAAAGATGCGGGAACAGAGTCGTCGATCGTACCTGAAGAAACGAGAGGAACGTGAGCTGACGTTGCTTCAGCAGTCTCTACAGGACGAAGAAGAGCTATTCAAAGGCGCGAAACTCACGTCAGAAGAGAAAAAGAAG